>JAOVYX010018266.1:0-20482 GCA_035668315.1 Drosera spatulata | reverse complement strand
GATTTTGGGGGTGGGCTTAGGGTTTTGAGATGTCATTGCTTTTTGTCGATTTCGTTATGTTTCATGGGTTGGTGGTGGAATTAGGCTTTTTGCTAGGGTTTTGAGGAATCAAATGTTTTTCTTTGAGTCTAGGAATGGATTAAGATGCTTATAGATTATAGTTCTATTCTTGTATGTTTTTTTGCTTGCTTGGAGTTATGCATCTGTGTTATTGGCTTGAAGATGAGATTTTTTTGCTCAATATGTTGTGTACTTATATTGTCTTGTGATAGTTTTGGTGTGCGAATGGCGAACCGATTATTTAATGGTCTTGTGCTTCGCTTATCTAGAACATCATACCAGGTGTGTTTTATAAGGGTAAAACCGTTTTTTGCCCCAGTAGGTGCAGAGTTTCCTGGGTATCTATGGTCCGAATGTGGTCATTACGAGGTCGATTGGGGATTAGAGTTTGACTATGTGCAGCTTATACTAAGCATGGTTTACGTTTCTTCATTGGAATGGCTGATTAGCCAACGATAGGAGCATTTATGAAGCTCCTCCCTTTGGGTGGAAATCTAGCCAAGTAAGCCATACTTATACCAAGTATGGCTGCCCTAGGAAGCTTGTTGGGAAGTCTTAGGCAAGTAACTTAGAATGGATGGCCTAAAAAAATTTCTTTGTTAATATACGTAATTTTCTTGTCTTTTTTTTCCCGTTGAATGTGTAATGGTTCACAAACTATATGTTTTGTCTTCCACCTGTGTGTCAGCGTGTGTGTTGCAACTTTTGGGATTCCTGTTGATGAACATAGTTTTTTCTCTTCCATGTTTGGCAGATACTGCAAATGTGAAATGCCATACAATCCTGATGATCTGATGGTTCAGTGCGAAGAGTGCAGTGATTGGTAAGTTACTGATCTAGGGTCGGGGTAAAAAAAAAAATTTATCTGCGTTTTTCTTCACTCTCTTTGATTTTTGGGTTAAGGGTTGCATTGTGAAGAGGTGGTCAAGTGTACATTGCAGAGGAATTTCTGTGTATAGTGATGTCTGATAGGCTGTTGCTTGATTCAGGTTTCATCCTGCTTGTATAGATATGACTGCGGAGGAGGCTAAACGGCTCGATCACTTCTTCTGCCAAACATGTTCAGCTGAGGGTCAAAAGAAATTGCAAAGCTCACATGCTGCCTCTAAACATTCTGATACAAAGGTAATATCTTTTTCTAATTGCCACTTATAATTATGAGGAGGATATTTTTAACCATTTTCCCTCATCCACCCTATTTTGTCATTGAATTAGTTAATCTTTAAATGAATTTAACTTGTGGAACGTAAATAAATGATAGTAGGGTAAGCATGAGTATGATTTTGTATATAACTATATATTTATAACATTGTTGATTGTAGGTAGGAGTTAGATGACATAGTTTTACGGATGTTGAAAGTGCCAGTGTTATTTTCTGTGAGGAACATTGGTGAACATAAAATCTGTTCATTCGAGCTTCCTTCTGTTATCTTATTTGCTTTTGTTGTATTGCCATATTTCCTGGTTGATTGTCAGAGATTGATGCTGTATATTGATGTCTTGTAGGTTGGCACAAAGCGTCGCAGAAGGTAGATTTGGGACGTAAGTTGTTGACTAGGGTAAATATCAAGAACATATTTTGTGTTTCTGTAGGAGTCTTGGTGTATGTAGGCTTCGAACAGAATTTGAACAAAAGCAGGTCGAACAATTATCTGTAGGCAGCAAACGGTTTGTAAATATTTATTGTGTGATTTCTGAAACTTTGTTGTGTGTTTCTTTCAACAAGTGCGGAAGTCACTGGATTGGTTGTAGCCAGTCCAAATTTCTCTGATTTTTTGCTCTTTTTCTTGTCAGGGTTTCATTTAGGAAGAGTTCTGTGCTGTTGATTTGGTGCATAAATTGAGTGCCTTTAAAATTCTCTGCGTTAATGGTATTAATGTCAACTGAAATTTAGCAGGGATATGGAAAATTATGCCATAGAATGAGGTTTTCCAGTATGGTATTATACTAGTAAGTACCAATTAGTATCATGACCTCGAATGTTCTTCTTTTTGCAAGAACATGCGCCTTGGCACGCACAATGATTAACACACACCAAATTAGCCAGAAAATCGAACTCTGTTTTTACTTCTATGAACTGGTCTTCTATGGCGAGGAGCAAAATGATAAGAAATCGTGCCGTTGCTTTACCTGGAAGTCGTAGATGATCATTGAACAAAAATTCCTGGTGCTTTCCTCAATAAAACAGCCCCTTTCAAGGAAAAGAAGAGAACAAAAAATAAGGTTTGATGGTTCACTTGGTTATCCATATGTTGATTAGAACGTGTGAATAAGCAAAGATTGATATTGCACTCTGCCACACACTTTGCTACACACATTTTTCGGGTCCAACTATTATACCATTTGAACTGAAACCTGTGACCGGAGACTGCATACAGGGATCTGCATCTCATATACAAAATTCCTTGGAACGGCACAAACACTGTAGCCGTGCAAGAAGAAAGCTGCGAATGGATGATCATACATCATGGCTCCTAATTATCTTCAAGAAGATGCTCGCGTGGAATCATCAATCGGATTCCAGTATCTGTTGAAGAACCACATCTTATCTGCTTCGACACGATACCCATCTTGATTCCGGTGCCAGGCATAGTAAGCATGCGTATGGTTCTTGATATCAAAAATAGCATGGCCGAAGCTTGCTTCACGGAAGGCAGAGTAATCCGGTTGTGGCTCTGTCATGCTGTGACCATGCATTTATTCAGTAAGAACGAAGAGATGAAAAAAATGACAAAGAGAGAAGGATCAGTAGTGGAGATTGTTGTCTTACTTTGTTGCTAAACCTTCTTGGTTTCCTCCATCTCCAATAGTTATATATACAGGAGCAGAGAGGTCCTCGACGGGTTTGCAAATGCCATTTACAATGTTGTATGCGATATTTGACACCCGCTTCTATGTGACATAAAGAATAGCGTACGCAAAGGATCAATCACAATGAAAATGACCATACAAAATAGATTTTCAAGAATCAATGATCGCTGGAACTTACAGATCTTTCATAAGCATGAACATGGCCAGCAAAGACGACATCAACTTTGTACTGGACAAACCAAGGCTCATACATCACCCTCATAGTCTCCCCCTCCATATAATGGTAGTTATAGCTGTTGTACCAAGGGGCATGCATTAAGACAATCAGCCATGGAGTCTCGGTCCGATTGACCTTAGGGAACTCCTCCTCCAGCCATTTGAACTGCGGAGTATATTTACCTGCAACGGTCAACAAATCAAAGGTCCACTAATGTAGAACATATCTTCTTCTCCTTTTTTCATTTGTGGAAAGAAGAAGCATGGTGGCCTCTCCTAGACGGGGATGAATCTATGTGTCTCCAAAGAAAATGTCAAACTCTCCTATAATTTACTGGAGCAGAACTCAGAAATAGGATTAGAGGAGGCTGTACCATATGCTGAATATGAAGCTAAGACGATAATGTAAGCCGGGCCTCTCTTAATCGAGTACCAGAAGGGACAAGTGCTGTTTGAAGCTTTATAAGGAGTTGAATACCGGTGACTAAATGGCTTAAAAGGTTTGGTTTCACCCTGAAAAATGGACCATAGTAAGTTCTACTTCTCCAATCTAAGAGAGAAATGGTCAATGAAACTACATCTACAACATAGAAAAGAGGGAAACAGAAAGATCAAGTTGAACTAATCATCTTGCTTTAAGTACTACGTGGCTAAAAAGTGAGAGGTTTACAATTTCAGGGGCAAAATCAATCTCGTGATTTCCCACGGTCCATATCCAAGGCTGGTAGGCAGCACTGCGCTCAACAAACCTTCCCCATGTATCCCATCTCACATTATCATGATTGGGGTAGTTGTCGGCATAGGAAAGATCTCCAACGAATAATACAGCATGTCCTTGGAATGGGTTCTCTTCATAATGAGTGAGAGTTTTATTCGAATCATAACTTTGGCCTAGGTCTCCTGCAAACAAGTTTAGACTTATAAGAGTATATATGAGAATAGGAGAACAATTTAAAGAGCATAGAACACATCAGAATTCGTGATAACATCAGAAACTCAGACCTGAAACCAATCGACTTTGATGATAATAAACAAGTCATGATATATGATGGATACTTCTCGAGAGGTCTTTCATGTTCAACTCAGACTAAGGTGGTAGTTTCAGTCTGTCCAGCTGTTCTTAAAAATTTATTAAGTAGAAAACTAAAAACCATACACTACTGCTGGGCAAAAGATCATGAAGTAAGTGTAAAGTTCCAGAGATTTGATATAATGACATTATCCATTCAAAGGTATACCAAGAGTCAATTCTCTGTAGAAGAACTCTAGAAGCGATCTTCAAAGACGGCATGCTAACATTAAGCAAGACAAAGAGGTAGACCCGAAGCAGCAAGGTTTACCTATAAGGCCGAATGTATAAGGAACATCAAGGCCTGATTTCGGAGGAGTAGTGAACCAGAAGGTTCTTGGGCTATGTCCGATTCCAACCTCGTAGTAATACTTACTACCATGCTGCAGTAGTAGACAATCTCAATCAAATTCAATCACATCATACAATAAAATCATCAGACATAACAATGATCAAGCGCAAAAAAAGGATTCAAATCGAACCTCCAAATGCTTGATGGTGCAATGGTGGATGTAACCCGAAGTATAATTATAGAACTTATACTTGGTGAGCTTCCCTTTTGCCTCCTTTTTCTCCTTGCTATGCTCTTTCCAATACAACACCTTATTCGAACCAGGCTCCTCCATCGTCGTCCACGACACAATCACAGCCCTCCCGTCAAGATCCCCTTGTGTTACATGAACCTTCAAAAATTTCCATACCCACAACATAAAAATCAACAATTTCAACAGTCTAAGCCATACTCATCAAATCTTTTATCAAAATAACAGAACCCATTTCAAATTCATCAACAAAAACACTATTCATCACCAAGATGTCATGATCAACAAGGGGCAAAATAGGAAAAACAACCTGCTGGGGAGCATTGTAACCAGGAGGAACAGCGAACACATCACTGTCTAGGGGCATATCCTCAGTTTTCCCCAGTTTTCTCACAAATGAGCTCGTAAGTCCTCCATGGCAAAGCGCGGCGTGATTCAAAATCAAACCCACAACAACAAGAACACCGAAAACAGAAACAGATTGTGAAAACACACCCATCATCTTCGATTACAGAGACCCAAGAGAAATGGGTTCTCTCTAGCTTGTAGTAATAAATAAATACACGGAGTATTTGAGGAGATTTGTAGAGATGATTCGATGGGTTAGGCAAAAAATGGGAGCATAGAAAACGGAGAATATGCGATTATTCTTGTACGTTATATGCAAGGAAGACAAGTCTTGCCTTGCGTGCACGAATTTGATGGGTCGGACTTCGAAGTATGGATTTCTCGATCTTTGCTTTGATTTTGTCTGCTTTTTTCCCCTTTTTTTTTGAGATTAGGGTTCAAATGATTTGGAAAAAATATCAATTCGAATCTAAATTTTGGGTAGCCGCAGATCGATGAACGAGGAGGAGTGGGGATGAAATTGAGTTTTCATTGATTCTTGACTTTATTTGGCGGGCTGCGATTTATTGTGGGCGATGCTCTGGTTTCGGACCAATTGTGCGACAGAGATGATGTGCTTTTTCCACACTTGGAGTCAAAGATGTATGGGACCAAATCTCCTCTCATAGAGTGATGGTTGTACATCTCTTGAATAAAAGTTTTACCCATTCAGACGCTGCCAGTTTTTCGTGTTTGTTTTCGAATTATTTCTTCCGTCACGAAAGAATATAAAGAAAATATAACGGTGTGATTTGTTCAAATTTATAGCTAAGTTCTTTCCGTTTCATATTATATATAATATTTTCAATCATTGTATTATTTAACACGTATTTTGAGGAGTTTCATTTTTCGTTTTAATGACGCAAGAAACTTATGTCAATGACGTCAGGTTAAAGTGCATAAGTTAAATTATAATTAGTATTTCACGATAATTTTTCAAAAAATGATGTTAAATCATCTTACGACTCGAGTCAAACTTCCTCTCGATAAATATATTTTTCAAACTGTTGCGTTTAATTCGGGACGAAGGGAGTGTTTGTCATTGAGGTTATGTGAGAGAGAAGGATGAGAAAAAAAAATGAAGAAGAAACAATAATAAGATGAGTTGATGTATAAAAAATAAAAAATATGAGTGTTTTGATATTTTTGTTGGAAATTTTTTTTCAAATATAAAAGTATTTTATTTTTTATGTGACTCCAAATTAGGTAAATATTGTATTTTTCAAGAGACAAATGGAGTATGTTTTAATGGTCTCAATTCAAAACAAACTTTTTGATGCAACATGAAAATTTATGTGTGTTAAATTTTGTGTGGATTTTGATGAAAAATAATAGTAGGATTTAATGTAATGACAGAGAAAAAATTTAGTGGAATATATTATAGAAGATGAGATAAAGATTTGGTATTTATAATGTGAAGATGTTATCAAAATAAAAAAAGTTTCATTTATCTCGAGACAATCTAAATAAAAAAAAATATTTCATTTAATGCAGAGCGGATAGGATAAGATTTAATTTTTTTATTATTTAGCATATATTTTAGGGAGTTTTATTTCTTCATTTTTACCCCACAATAAAATCACATCATTTGTTATACTTAAAAGTTAAAATACATATTTTAAATTATTATTGATATCTCATGATAATTTTATATAAAAAATAATATTTGATTGTTTGGTTATGCGAATCAAACTTGCATAGAGAAAAAATGTTGTATTCATATTCCGACATCGAGTTTAAATAGGTTTTTTAAATGATCAACTTATGTCCCAAGGTTACATAAGTGGCCAACTTATGACCAATCCCAAAAGATCGAATTTCATTTACACAGAGACCCCAGACGAACCGAACCCATGTCACACAGGGGTTAATGCGTGATGACGTCAAGCTACCACTGCCGCCAGGGTTTCAATTTCAAATGAATCCGGCCACTTTGTCAGGATGGGGAACTGAGCCACCGCTCTCTCTATGCCCATCCTTTGATCTGATCTAAACGTGCAGAATGAGTTGATTGTAAGTGTAATTTGGAATCGTTTTGAATTATCCCTCTTGTGAATCTTATTTGGAGGAGTTTTGCTATGGCAATGGCGACCTTGTGCTTGTTCTCTGGTATTGTGGTTGCTTGGTTGGTTGGTGATGCTTGGGGGTTAATTGTTTTGGTGCTTTCGCCTATGTTTGTTCTAGAAGTGCTGTGGATGGAAACTTGTTGTGTGATTGCTGTGGGGGTTATGTGATTGTATGGGTATTTTCTCTTCTACGTGCACCTCATCGTTCGGGAGAAGGCAAGTGTTTTCAAGTGAATCCCTGAAAACGGCTAGATATATTTTGTATTCATTCGAGGGTCAGATATCATGCTTTCCGAGTCCTGCGCATCAACGCCATGCTTTCACGTGCGCCGGGTGCTGATATGGACACCAAATTGGTATGTCAGGTTCTTCTGGTAATCCATAGGAAACCTGTTCAAGAGAGCCAACTTGAGGCTCTCTGCGTGCTAAGTTCGAGTGCCCTGGTCACTAGAAGATCATTGTCTTTGAATATCCCTCTGGATTGTTGTGGTTTTGTGGATTTAGTCATGGCCCAAGGGCAGTGAATTTTGATTAATCTGCATTCTCATCTGTTGCTGCCTGTTTAGTTGCCATTCTAATCATGAAAGGCTCTGACCAGTACTTCTCTGCTTTACTAGTGATCAGGTGTTTTACCAAGCTCATCCGCAATGATTATATGCAGTATAAATCAAAGAACAGGAGAGTCAAAGATGGTGTAAATTGCAAGGTCTGTATCTCGTGTGCCATTCTTTTGCCCCTTCTTACCGCGTTTGGACTATTTGAGCTCCAATTGCATTGTGATTTTAGTTTTGATCTTAAGGTTGCATTCTAGCCGCTGTATTCTTTTGCCCTTTGATTCTAGCCGCTGTTTATGACTAATGCAGCTTATTGGTAGCAATGAACCTATATCTCATCGTTGTCTGATAGAGCCTTTTTGCCTGCAACTGCATTCAGATTACTGCTGTCTTGGCCGCTGTAAGTTTTGAGTATGCAACATGATGGTATTAATCTTCTGGATTTACAGTTAAATATGCGAACTCTTATTAACCTTCTTGTTGAATTTGAACAGTTTTGGAACTCTATTTCCTATTCTTCTGAGACGAGGACGTTTTTGTATCCAGCTGGATTTACAAATGAAGATGGTCCTCATCTGTGTTGCTCTCAGATCTGTTTCCTCTGTTCAAGGTTCTGCTTCATCGTTCCTGCATATCCTGGTATGGCCATGTTGCTTGATTGGTTTGCTATTTGTTTAGATATGTTTATGGCAGCCTCCTAGCTAGATGTACTTGATGGGAGGTAGGACACTAATTACAGCGGAATAAATCGTCTTCCACCTGTGTTACCCTGTTAGAAAGCAAATGAAATAGAGTAGAAAACAGTAAAGATGTAAAGACACAATTTTTAACGTGAAAAACCCCTCGATGTGAGAGGTGAAAAACCACGAGGCCGAAACCCACCACAAAGCTCCACTATCAATAAAATACTGGGTATACAAGGTCCTCTCTAGATAGCACTAGAGGTAAATTAATCGAGCAATCAATCAGATCGACGCAACATGACAAACAATTAAATTCGTCTGAAAAACTATAGCCTATTTTGGACTATGATAACTCAGTCTATACAGCTCCAAACGACACACCGTCAGTTTCTAATCGAAAATTGATGAGTTAGAAACATGCTTATTAAATTTCACGATAATCTGATACTGTTTCGACCTCCGTTCGGTCGCTGAAAGTCGGATGCTGTAATCAGAAAAATGAACCCAAAAACTGTAGAATAAGAGCCTTTTGTTTTGTGCGATCATGCTGCTGGGAATTGTTGATCTCTTCTTGTTGCAATCAAGAAGGAAGTGTCTCTATCTCTTGGAGAACACACGTTCAAGGCTGCCAACCAAACTGATTTTGATTCCACAAAAAACAATCTCAAAATCCTAAAATCAAGATATATATATATATATTTCTCCGAAATATATCTTGGTTTAATTAATTATTCTTCACATAATAATAATAAGTGGACTTGGCTCGTCGGACTTTTCCATAAAGAAGTGAACCCGGCCCAACAGTACAGTACTGAGTATCATCCAATGCCGAAACAAGCACTTGTTTCGTCATTGTCTGAGAGCATGATTCGTGTCCTATGTTGTACAGCGAAAAATATTGGTCTTGAACTGCCATGCAGGTCTTGGTAGATATCATAGTAACCTGTTATGGTTGATGTAGACAGTATGACATCAAGTATTCTACTTTCTACTGAAGTATGAGCTTCCACATATTTGTTAATGAAAATTCCACAAGTGAAACATGATATATTTACTGCTCATTTGGAGCACATTCCACCAAAAGCCAGCCTCGTATCATTGATACAATGATAGGGATTGCGACCTTGTAAGTCGACAAAATAACACAGAAGAACATGGATGCCTGTGTATTATTACTGAGGATCAACATCACCTTGTTCGTGGGAAAAATTGCATACCAGGAATGAATGCATTGAAAGAGGACGACTGCAGAGAAGGCGCTGAAGGGTGAAGAAAGTTGGCGCCACCAGTTAAAGGGGCGGTTGCTGCAAAGCTGGTGCCGATGGTTGTATGAGGCTCCTGGTGAAGTTCATTTGTCGAGGAGCTCAGGCGATCAATGTTCTGTTCTTGGCAGAGGATTCCTTTGAATACACGTCCTCCAATTGTCAAAGATGTTTGATATGCATATTGATCCACCTCGTCGTCTGAGCTCAATTGAATTCGCCGTAATGTTGCTGAGCAGTTCACTTCTGCCGGAAACCTTTCTGCTTAATTGACACGGGGAAAAAAATCGTGTTACACCATACTGTAGGCATGAGCTATTTATAAGCGGAGATATGGAAGTTCATCAGGTTTCCTTTTTGTTTTTGCCCTAGGTAAATGGTAGTTCTATTACCATTTATGAAATGATACATGCAGAGTCATGCATTGATCTAGTTCTTTATTATCATATGTATGGCTCTAGCAAGTCCAATGGGTTGAGCCATTTTAGTATAGCCAAAGTCATTTTATAGAGATGAATAGTATTATTTTGTTATAATTTAACAATGCCTCTCCAATAATATCATGTTATGTTTTAGCATTTTCATTTGATCAATGGTCACAAACTTACCACATATATTTATTGATTTTGTGTTTTTTCATTGTTTGGGTTTTTTTTCAACATTATAGAGTAGTAAAAAATACAAAGAGATATTAGTATTGTCGAATATGACATCCAATTTGACAAAGTCAAATTTTGTCATGGATCCCATTGGAGTGATTAATATGAGCATTATTGTTAAATTTTAGCTATACCAATCCATTTGAAAGCTTCGTTGGGCTTGCTCTCGGGCATTTAAAATGTGGGTAGTGTCATTCACTTACGAAGATATTATTGTTTAATGATAAGACAAAACCCCAAGGTCGAACTCAGGGCATTCTCTTCTCTTTTAGCATGTAACGCTGAAAATGGACACGCTATAAATATCGTAGAGCTTAGATTACATGGATCACCAATCGACAAATCTCATTGCGGCAATAATAGACTTCCAGCTATCGCACTAACTTAAGCATAGCGACTTAGTATAATTTTTGCTAGAGGTGCTCACAACCTAATTATTAGTACTTCAAAAAAAAAAAAAAAAAAAAAAACCTAATTATTAGCACTTCCTTTCAAAAACTAAAAATAAAAAATAAAAATATCAGCACTTGAAATATTTATTTAATGAGTAGTTATTAGATACCTTATGAGCGAAGCCCCGGTTTATTTTTTCATGACTTTAAGCTACAAGCAATTTGTTATACTCAATGTCATAAGCAAATACTTAATTATACAAATTTTTCTTGAGGTCGAGAAAATCCTAATTTAATAAACAAAAGAAAATCTCTCTTTGTAGGCCTAAAACGAAGAAAATAATTGTACAAATTACCTGATAAATGTATGGTGTTCCTCACAATGGGTTGCGCGTGGGATCTTGCCACCGGAGAAGGCTGGAGGTGGAGGCGACAAGGCAATGGCGGCGGATGAACACCAACAGCAGCAGTGGGGACAATGTGGTGGTGGTATGTGGCGGCAGCGAAGAGCTGGTGCTTCGGGGCACGTCTCCTGGCTGCAAGAGGAACCCAAGTGCTCTTGACGTGAGTTGGGCAATGAAACCCTCGCCCCTTGCAGCATGTTCTGCATCTCATGTGAGCGCATTCCCTCTTCGCCTTATTGCCACAATCTTGACATGTAGTACTGCCTGAGGTTGACGCCGCCATCGCCTTTTGTGATTCTGAACTCTTCTCTTCTCTTTGCATTTCTCAATGAGGTTTTGTGTGCTAGAACTAGTTCTTTCTACAATGTGGGATTTTGACCTACAGCATGGAATGGCATGGATATTATAATTAAATGATATATATGCATGAATAAACTAATTAGAAAGCTGGCCAGCAGGTCTAGAACCATGACATGCTTTAGATGAGGTAAAACGGGCATATATATTGGGTGCGTCGGGGTGATTTTGTGACAGCATATTACTCATTTTATATTATAAATTGAAAAATTTATACTATAAATTGTTGAATGTATATTGTCATATTTTAGTTATAAAAAACACTAAAATCTAACCGTATGTATTCATCAACTTACAATATAAACGTTTTTACTTACAATATAAAAATTAAAACTTACGATATAAAATCAACCACGTATTTTCGATAGATATTATTATGTGTATCTTGAGCTGTTATTAATTGATTTCATAAATGAACTAAAGACTGTACCTTGTCACATATTGTGCTATTATCGGTTATTAATAATCTGTTTCTTCAAACTATGACATCAGAGGTTTCACACCTTACGATGACATTATGTGTACCCATTTGTTGATGATTTCGTAACCCCTCCATGGGATCTCTAACCAATTATCGAAAAAGGAAATGAAGGTTACAGAATTCAAACTCCTCTGTCATCACTTTTTCACACCTAATCTAGGTTTTCACTGTATGCACTGTGTTTTTTCTGATTATGAGATGATTTGGGCTTTGCGGGACTTTTCAAAGATGCTTAATTAAGCAAGCCTAGCGGCTAACCTGCGGCTTAATTAGCTGATCCTGCAGGACAGCAACAGTGTCCTACTTCTTTAAGCTGATCATTTGCTTCTCTTGAGTTTCTGCATCTGTGTTTCTTAGCTAAATATTCCTCATGCAATATGGCTTCAAACATAATTTGTTGAAAAACTCCACCATAAACAAAAAACTAATTTTGTTAATCTAGGTCATTCATCATGTTTCAAGGTTTTTTTTCCCTACGAATCACATCTAGAAAATTCATTCTAATTTCACAGAGAGAGAGAGAGAGATCATGGAATGACTGAAGGACAGAAATAAACTCACCAAGAAATGATATGAAGCAGATGATGAGTGACTGAAAGGTAAATGATGATGATGACGACTCACTTGGTGTTGAATTTTGGCGATGATTTGGAGGATCGAAAAAAACTTATCCAACTCTGATGATCAGCCTGAGTTTGAGTTTTGAGTTAGAGATAGCTAGTTGCAGCATAAGTAGCCAGCTAGCCAGTTCTATCAAGCTCTGTGAAGCTAAGAAGGAGCTCCACTGCTTTTCACTTTCACATCGATCTTTAGGGCACGTACATGTGCTTTTTTCATTTTTTAGGGAACTTAGACAGCTTTATTCGTCCTTTCCCTCAAACGAGAGAACTTGGTTCATCATTCATGACCCTCGCCTTCATTCAAGGGATAGTTGTAGGGTAGTAGTACTAGACTTAAAGGGTCGATGGAATTCTTGAAAAGATTACAGGAGTCCATGGACATTATGGGTGTTTCATATCATTGCTCAGAACAGTAAAACTAAAATCATTAATAGAAATATAAAACCAACAATCAAAAAAAAAAAACATGCAATAAAATGATTTTTTAAAAGGGATCTTAATACAGTATTTTGAAAAAAAAAATCAAAAACTGAAATACCATTTTTTCAGACCAATGAAATAATACGATGATATAAGAACATGAAAATAATAACACAACTTTCGCTACAATAATGCATGCTATAAAAGAATAACTCGATGATAAATAATCTTTCTCCTCAGCGGTTTAACACTCTTCAATGACAACATGAAACACTCTCATGTAGCAACAATCAATTGGTTGTTACACGTAGTTCTCGAAGAAGCGCAAGTGGCTTATGCTGTCACATGTGCTAAAAGCACACAAGTCATATATCCTTTCAGTATAATCTTTAAGCAGCCTGATGCTTGTCGGTGCAACACATAGCTCTAATTAACTACACCCGCTTAAACTTATAACTACATGCACTTCTATAACATGTTCAAAACTCAAATTGATCAATTATCCAATCTTATAATGCAATATCTCAAACATATTTTCATCTCGTAGTGCACCCGCCACCCAGTACATAATCACTCTCGGTAGTGGGTGGTGTGGTGTGTGTGTAATGTCCACTGCTGTTTGTTGCTGCGCTGTTCACATTCACCCTTTTTTCACGTCTCAATTCCTCAATTTTGGCCTGATTTCAGCTTGCCAGACTACTACTGTACTGTACCTACACTGTATATAAGAACCGTACAATACTCCTACGAGGAGACCACACCGAACCAAACCCAACCCAACCCAACCAACCAACCAACTGTAGACAAGAAGATCATAAACTATGACTTCCCATTTCCTTTTCTAACTAATCAACGGATACCAAATCTATGAAAGCAGCAAAAAAGGTGCCGTGGGACCAACAGAGCAAGCTTGCTGACTGCAGGACAATAGTTGTGCTATGAGATTAAGACCCGGATCCTCTGCCTTCGTAAACCAACAGCACACACTGCTGTTTGGTTTGATTTTTTTTATAATTTAAAAAATAAAAATAATCCCATAAAAAGATTATATCAATAAAAAACCCAATCCAAAAACAAAAAAACCCTTAAATCATTAAACAAATATGAACCGTTGGATCAAAAATCGGTTGGATTCCCAACACCCGTGAATCCTATTCCTAAAGATCAATACAGTCATCAAGTATAAATAAAGAACACTAAGGTTGTTTAAGCGTCGCACTAGCCGTTGTGGCAGCTCCCTAAATACAAGAAACAAGATTTGGGAACATAATCTAATTATGTATCAAGATGTTCAGAACAAGTTAAAATGAAACCATATCTAGCTTCAGCATGTAGCCATGGAACTAGACACAAGCTAAAAGCACCCGTTAGAAAGAAAGAGCAATTCCGATTTTGTAGAAGTACTATACTTTTCTTCCTTCATGAAGACAGATGATAGAGGATGGTAGAATTTGGTCTTTTTACTAGCTCATGAACCCGCTATCGGCATAGGATATGGGCACAACAATTAGAGGAGTATGGAGATAGCACTCCGCCTCGAAGGCCATCCACTATTGATTAGGCTATTGCCAACATTGATAAAGCAGAAGAGACGGATGATTTGCTAGAAAAAAAAAAAAGAAGAAGATGATAGATCATTCCAACAAAGGGTTCAGCATCACTAGTTTACCAAACCATATAAAACATATGAACAAGTTCTGATAGGGATAGTGCCAAGATTGACATCCACAATGGCATTATTCACGGAACACTAGGAATCCCACAAATGCGAAATTGACATGAATCACCTAAGACTAATAGATAGATTCAACCCAGTGAGATGCATCTCAAAGGAAACGGCTCGTGTTATTATCTACTGCAGCTTCAACCAGGATTAGAAAGCCTCGATCAAACCAAGACTGCGCTTACCATGATTACATCCTCGCACGGTATACATGCGAGCCACTCGCTTCGACTTGGTCATTCTGGCACAAGGTTTCTTGGCTAGCTTCCTCATTCTCTGGCTCCTAAGTTGATGCGCTGATCCCCATGGAACCAACTCATCATCAAGATCATACTCATCATCGTATTCACCCATATCCCCGTCCTCCTCATCATCATGAGGCACATCACCATCACTGTCATCATGTTCCTCATGACCATTGCTAGAGGACTGCTGAGATTTTATCACATCGTGGCCACAAGGATCCCCATAAACCAGAGAACCACTGACCCCTGCTTCTTGAACATCAGAACTTTGCCCAATATCAACTTTTAGTTCAGGATCACCGCGATATCCACCAAGGGCATCATGATCTCTATGATCTCCATTCGTATATATCTCATTAACCTCTTCACAATCACTTTTGGAACTCATCTCAACACCACCATTAACATCACCAATGGCTGTTTCACCATCAGAACTAACGTGCTGAACAGCAGCATCAAGTATCGCATTGGCGATGAACTGATAAAGCGAATCCCATTCAAGAAACGGGTTCTGCCCCAGATCAACAGCCATCGACCCAGCATCACAAACATCATCAACTACCAAGTTACGCCCTTTCTCACCATAATCACAATTCGGATCATCAAAAGATCCATTGTCACATAACCTATTACCCACCTCAGGCTCAATTCTAGAACTCACCCCAGCATCGCGAAACCCTTCTGGATCAATGAACCGACAAAGCGATTCAAGTTCAAGAAACGGATTCTCCTCTAGATCAATCGACCCAGAATAAAACCCTCCAACACCAAAGGCACCATCATCATCACCAATACCATTACCATCCCCTCGATCATCGACATCAGAATCTTGTTCAACAAACAACGGCGGAATCATCCCATCGACGAGGTACAAGATTTCCGGGAACGAGTAATCGATTCCGGGTCGACCCGTTTCAAGGGTTTCATCCTCAGAGGAAGAAGAGGGGAAGGAGTCGAGCGACTGCACCCCAAAATTCGAATCATCGTCGTCGTCGTGTTCGACGAATTCCCAATTGCAGAGATCATCACCATGGAAGAAATCAGTCGACGACGACGACGACGACGACGAAGAAGGTGATTGAGTCGTCGCCATTGAAGTATTCTTCGATCTCTCACGCACGATTTTCGCTTTACAGGGACTTGTGTTCCTCCACTGTTCTTTCTAACCTCAATTGGGGAAAAATATCTGAGTGGTTTTGGAAAATATAATGGAATAAATTCTATTTTA
Organism: Drosera spatulata; assembly: GCA_035668315.1. Lineage (NCBI taxonomy): Eukaryota > Viridiplantae > Streptophyta > Magnoliopsida > Caryophyllales > Droseraceae > Drosera > Drosera spatulata. Next base: position 4,303 of record JAOVYX010018266.1, on the reverse strand, counting down.
TTGGATAGACTTTTAAAATACGTCTTAAATATTTACCGATTTATTTGGAGTCATTTTGATTTTACTTAAAGAGGATTTTGGAAGAGTCTTTCCATGATGTTCGTCATGTGTTACATTTCATATCGAAGTCATCTAATTAGAACTGGCGGTTCTGGTTCAGGCCGAGTGCTCAAAGTAATCGAGAACCTGTTATGTTCTGTATAATGTTCAATCCATCACTTGAGAAATGAAAACAAAAAACGAGTAAATAACAGAAAACAAAACAGAAATAAGAACGATCTTTAAACCTTGAGTCAAATTCACACTGGATCAGCTTGGAGGGGTTCGAAATCATCATTAAACATCACTGGCTCCCTGACAATGCCAATCACGTCCAAGGGCACCCGTGTTCATATGCAAATACACAGCGTAATTACAATCCGATCACACCCAGAAACCTCCATCGAGAGAAAAGGAGAAAAAGGAGAAAAGGAGAAAAGTAGAGGTCGAGAGAGATAATACTCTACATCCCGACGGGGAGACCTAAACCTGGAGTTCTATCATCAAAAGGAGATTTGAAGGGATGTCACAAGAACATGAAAACCCATGAAAAATTTCTACATACTTGCGTTTTTAAGTGTCTCAACATTTCAAGTCTATGACCAATATATAACTCGACCAAGAACCTTCTCAGGTCAAAAAATCCGAAATTTATTACAACAATATTGATAATCAACCACAAACTGAAACAGCAAAAAGAGAGAGGAAAGATATGATCTGAGGGGGGGAAATACCAGAGAAACAGCTCACCTGATGGACAATCATCAATCCTGAACATCCTGACTCTGTTCCTGCTACCAATAACCAACTCCAATGCCGCTGGTTGATCATCGTATCTGAGAAGGGGAACACAGCAATCCGGAGGCATCTGCACCGACAACGGCAAGCTCACAAACGTTGCAAAGTTGGCCCTCCTGGGTAGGCACAAAGTGAGAACCACAGTAAGGACACAGGACTTGCTTCGAGCCGCGATAAATAGGCACATATGTGGCCCCACAGACCACAAACGGGTTTCTGAAGTCATAGTTGAGTTCTGCAGCGTCAACCATATTCCTCTCAGCTGCCTGAAGAACTTGTCGCGCTGTCTTTGCTTGATTCTCAATGACGGGGTTGGTTTCTAGAAGCCGTCTTGCAAAGTTGGCTGCGGTGGCAAGGTTCTTTGCTTTAAAGCAGACGGTCATTGCATTCAACAATGCAAGCCTCAAGTGAACCGTCTGCAGATTGCAGTGAGTGAAATAAGCAGCTAGCTCCTGCTGACGAACAGGTTCGTTTTTCATCTCTCTTCTCCTCAGCTCCATCTTAAGACCTAGGACATACTCTCTTCCAATCCTAATCAGATCCTTCACATCGTCAACTTCTTTCCTGGTTCCGACCACTATCAGAGGGAGGGTATGGAGGATACCAAGGAAGAGACGAAGAGCCTCAGTAAATTTCCCGCTGCTGGTAGCCTTGTAACCGAGCTTCAACTTCTCCTCCAACTGGGAGAGATCAAAGATGAGAGCTGGTGGACCACGGACATTGGGGCTGGTGGACTCATTCCATCCCCTTTCAACAGCCACTGATATCACAGGAGCAGATGTCAAGGCACGCAAGAAGGAATGGCTGCCAGCATGAAGATCGAGAAACATGTTTCTGAGAGGGGAGAAATTTTTAATTGCAAGTTGCCGATTAAGCAACCGCATAGCAGTATCAAAGTTCCCAGCAGCCGCATGCTCAGCAGCAAGAGACGATCTCTGGATCCAGATTTGGCTGACCGGCATCCCAGGAGTTGGAGCCACAAAGGCTGTGAACCGGGAAACAGATCCCCTTGGAGTGAATTCCTCGGGAGGAAGCTCCAAATCCTCCAACTCCCAACCTCCCTCCTCATTCTCTTCAGGAACATCACCATCCTCCAAAACTGCTGCAATATCTCCATTTTCGATATTCTCAACATCAGCGATATCAAGTTCCTCAACCCAATCAGCTTCAACATCCTCTTCCTCTCCATCTGCAACACCCCTGCCAATGTTTTCCAGTCCACCATCAAATATGCCCCTTGTAACATTCAACAAGGGCCAATCACCACCACAGAGAACAGGTGCTGGCGGGATCAGAAGGGAAGGCACTTTCCCCTCCGGCAAGGTTGGGACATCATCACCCAACTCAGCAGCAAGCCTCTCTGCGACATCATGAAGACCATGAACTGAAGCAGTGATATAGGCAAGGGGCAAATGACCAGCATTCTCTAGAACCTTAACACGCTCACGAACATCTCCCAAGTAGAGCGCATTGTGGAACTGACCCATGACATCATTTTTCACCTCAGCAATCCTTAACATTTTAGATAGCTTTTCCATATTTCCGGTAATAAGATAGAGAAAGGAGAGCCTCTCAAAATTCTTGGTTCTCTGGTAGGCATACTCAACAATACCTGCATTACCTTGGCGGAGAGCTTCCACCCCCAGTCTGTACCAATGATCTTTCTCATCAATTTCCTTGGCTGATGCAACTGCTGTTTGAATGTTTCCACTCTCCAGAGCCAGATTGAAACGAGTTCTCTCGTCCTTTACGAAATGAAGAGCCACTTCAGGGAATCCTTTTTGCTGCAAATAAGCAATGATTGCCTGCCCTACAAGCTGAGAGCCCCTTATCATATTCATGACATTGTCATACCTCTTCCTCGTCAAGGAAAGCTTGAAAATGTATTCAGTTGCATCAACCACTAATACTTTGTTCTTCCCATCTCGATCCAAACAGAAGATTGTATTTCCAGAAACCTTGGTGACATAGACAGGAACATCAAGCGTTCTGATTATCCCGCTATCTCCATTCGGAAGACAATACTTGATGTGATTGAGAGTTGTGTAGATAAATACCCCGTTTTCATCCCAAGCTCCACTCTTAACACGAATTGTCTCATGAAGGGTGCATAGGTGTACAAGCTTCTTACTTGCGATGACAATGGTATGCTTGCTCAGAAGAGCAACAGTCTCCATCTCATTTGACCAGACAACATACTTCACAAAAGGAGCTTGAAGCTCACCAAGAACAATCCTTTGCTGCAGATCAAAGATTACAACTCTATCCTCTGCTCGGCACAGCAAGTTACCTGTCCCAGCATAGAATATAGCGTCAGTAGCAAGAGGAAGTGGGCTCTTTTTCACGGCATCATTCTTCAAACTCTTCGTTACAACTTGATTGGCACTCTTGTCTAGCACAGCAAATCTGTTACGTGCTATGAAGACAGCAGATCCCCCTGGACCACGCCTTGCCTCAGCCGCTGCATCTCCTCTGCCAAAGCTTTCTTTAGGCACAATATAGAGCTCATAAGACCCGCCATCAACATCAGAGCAAATGAGAACAGCATTTTCTGTTGGACTGTACGAGAGAGTACGAGGACCTTGATTCAGAGTGGCAGAGCCAGGTCGACGGATCGGAATTCCTGGAAGTTCTTTTTGAGTAGAGAACTCAAAACAACGCAAGAACCGCTCTTTAGCATAGAGTATGGTGTCACCACTAACAGAAAAGGCAGGTCGTTCTCTCTCCAGCTTGAACACAATCATGCCACTGTCATGACCAGCAGCTAGAAGATTCATCTCAGGGTGCGATGCGAGAATCCAGAACCTATCATGCTCTCGCCGGAAGGTCTGGATCCCAGTCCTCTTGGTTACGTCCCAGACACGTATACTTTTGTCCTCAGAGTTGGAAACAATTATGTCCTGCTTGGCATGGAACATGACGCATGAAACATTATTCATGTGACCCCTCAATGTGTCAACTTCCCAAGCCTTGGTATCTGAAAATGTAGTTATCGTCATAAATCCATTATGGGAAAGCACAAGGCTATAAATATTTAAGGTTTGATGGAATCAAAGAAAATTCCATCACAGAAAATGAAACTATAACTAAAAGTAGCTCCATGCCAGGAGAAATCTTTCACTAGTTACCATATGAGGGCAGAACAACCGCACAATGGAGTCAAAAAAACGTAGCACAAAAATGCGAGAGGAAGTGGTTAGTAAAGCTTGTGATATATGGTCTCATAGGTGCTCACACTTGAATAAAACCAGGGCAGGAGAACCACAACGGAGGCAGACTAAAAAAATGTAGCACAAAAACGAGAGAGAAGGTGGTCAGTAAGACTTGCCATTCATGCGCCACAATTTTACTTGCCGATCATCGGCACCAGATACAATCAGCGGCAGAGTAGGATGGAATGAAGCCCAGTTGACCCCCCTGTCATGGCCTTCCAACACATATTTGACAACAGCATCAACACCTCCAA
>JAOVYX010018265.1:327-20487 GCA_035668315.1 Drosera spatulata | reverse complement strand
TCAAACACCATACATGCCTTCTCCCTTTCTCTTCTTTGATTTCCACGGCTCCTCTCAAATTCTTGTCTCTCTAATTCTTCTCTGCATTTGTGTCTCTCCATCAATCCTCTTCTCCCTTTTATAAGCCTCTCAAATCAGGAAGAAGAGGCGTGTCAAATTCCTTCGCCTGATAAAGACGAAGACGGCTGCGACTGGATGAGGACAAAGGCGGCGACGGCTAGTGATGACGACGACTGGTCAAAGACGACGACGGCTGGTTAAAGGCGGTGAGTTTGAGTCACCATCAACAGGTGGTGGAACAAACAATGAGGCGTACCAAAATAACAGCTACATTTTGAAATAATAGTAATGCCTAAGACCAAGAACTAAGAAGGATGACAATGTTTTTAACATTGTTGTATGAACTACCAATGTTACAGTACTGGAACGTCAATCTCCTAAGTATTCTCTTCTATTGGATATCTAATTATTTAGACATCAGGTTGGGGAGGAAGACTGATGCGGAGTATGTGCTGATAATTGAGAGAACCGCAGTATATATGGCGTCCAACCTTGATGGCACTCGTGGTGATTGCCAAATTCGGATCATAGAAGTTGGCAATTGGCTTTCCCTCCAGATCAACACAGAAACTCCCACCATTTCCGGCCATTAGACTTTGCAATCCGATATATCTCTCGACAATCGCACACACTTTCCGGAAAAGGCGAGATTGGAATGTTTTGTAAAAGAAAGGTGGAAGAGCCTGCAAGAGAGCAAGGACAACTAAGAAGAGAAAATTCTAAACAAAACATGAAAACCTGTACAAACCAAACAAAGAAACAACCTTCAGAACCATGCATCTGAATATAGAGATATACACAGCTGCTACCATGATGATTCTATGGGAAACGAAAGGTAGAAATGGTCGAGATGATTGGGCTTACCGATGTGATAGCAATCCAATAGTGCCCTTCCCCATCATAATGAACGTTGTCGGGGAATCCAGGCAAATCAACAACAAATGTGGTCACAGAAGCATTGCCACCATCATTGCGATCTATGTGATATCTGCTGCATCTTCTCCTGCAATAACACAACAGTGAGTTGATAGCGGAGAATATCCGGACAGAGAGAGCTATATCCATGAAATGAAACGAAATAGAGCTGGTATGAGTGTCATTGCAACAACATGGAAGTTTCACAGAAGATGACGGAAGTTTGATCGGAACTTAGAGCAACTCCGTTGGCAAAGTAGAGGTCTCGCAATAGGACCTTGGTCTCCTTAGAAACAGGATCGTAGCTAAGGAGTCTTCCATAAGGCCTGCCCTCAAGGTTATCGTATACATACTCGTGCATCAAGTATTTGTAAGAGGCATCGGTGAAGTAGATGATCCCATCATCGGCCACATCAACCCCATCCGTCACTCCAAATTTCAGCCCCTCTGCTTCATCGGTCAGCAACTCGATGATAGCTTCCTCTTGGTCATCCTCTTTGCTAATCTTCAAGAGCCCCTGATCCATTTGATTTGCATGGTAATAATTAGAGCGTGCAAAAGAAGGGATAATGACTAGAACTCGAGAAAGTTGGAGCCAAGAGACCTGGAGACGAATGACGATCCCATAGAAACTTCAAAAAGAGGATTTAGAAAGAAAAGGTAGGAGCGGGGACAAAGTAATTAACCTTGATGGCATCAGCAACGATGAGCTGGTTATAATTACTATGGGGGCTGAAAGCAAGGCCAAGGGGTCTTCCTCCGGTGTTAGCCCACCTCTCAACGAACGAGTCGTTAAGCCTGACTCTCATGATCGAGCCGTCACCGCAACCTGTATAGAGAACCTGTTTCTTTGGGTCGTAGATTAGGTCCTCTGGACCCGACAGTTGCCCTGAACCAACAAACTCTGCCTCTTGCAAGATGCGATCGTTGACCCACTGTGCCGGGGGCTGCAAGGCTGGTGTCACAACGTCATGTCGGGGAGCGAGCTCATGATGAGGGAAAGGAGCCGGATCGAATGGATCGAGATGATACAATACCACCGAAAGCGAAACCGGCAGGAGAATCACCCACACAAGGAAGCCCAATGAAAATGAGAACCTATTCCGGTCATCGGCGGCGGCGGCACCTGATGTTGATGCGGGCGGTTCTGATTCAAGCACCATATTCATTCACAATTATGGGTCTTTCTAACGAGACGGCTGGAGATCAACAGAAGAGTCATACAAAACAACTCATGCATACCAGTAATCAACTTTATACAATCACAACAGTGGACTAATCAATTGCATGGTATTGGTCAACTTATCCTTCTAAGCACTGCCGTATAGGCACGCTTTCGCCAACAACTTCTTTGGGGCTCACTCACACTCAACTTGCTCCTATAATAATACCCCGCGGGTACATTAAACGAGTCATCAACCACCTATTACAGTGCTTTGCCATTTTCAAGCCCTTCACCATAGCTTATAGGGCACTGGTACCTTAGGGCAACCAAACATACAAACCCGATTTATCCCTCCCCCACCATAATTAGTAAAAAAAACACGTGTTATTGATTTTGAGTCCGTTTTAAACTTATATTGAACACACACATCTTTCAGAATCGATTACATTTTCCGAATGACTTCACCCCTCAACATATATTATCGTTTCTTCCCCTGTATTTACCAAGTATGCCCCCCACAAGCAAAATAACAGAGATGAATAGAACCCAGAAGCCAAAAGAGCCAGTTCTAACCCCATATGATTCATGTCTCGTTCCACACAAAAATCAAATGGTGGCAAAAACCCACTGTTTGTATCAAAAACAATGATGAGATCGTACAATCACGGATTGTCGATCTAGTTAATGATGATGATAGGATCGTCTTGTCAATGATCAAAACCAAAATAGGAGATAGGTGTTAATTTTATATTGAAAAAATATATGTGAATAATTGATTGGGGGATTGTTCTTTGACTCCTCTCTATTTATAAATCTTACATTATGCTACTAAGATAACTTATCTTTTAGGAAATTATATTTAGTATCCCAAGATAATTTTCGAAATAAGGACTTTTATCTTTTGTATTTTTATTTCGTCATTGTTCTTCCTTATCATATCTATATGATCCTATCCATTCGAGAAAGACCGATATCTTTATCTTTCCATTCATCACCCACAGCCAACAGTTCCATAAAACTATACCCAACAACATCGGCCTGGTAATCTCGTTATGAACAGGGTCTACTAAGGACATAGTATTATCCTCGTTGGGAACAATGAAACTACTGCACCCAACACCCAAGACAGCACAATCTATTGCTAAAACCACAACACTCGAACATGGGCACGCTCCGAATCGGCGAAAAAAAAAAAAAACCGAACGCAGAATCTGAAAACCCTTTAATTTCATACCGTTCAAAAGGAAACTGCAACGCCCATAAAAGGGACTGGTTTCTCCACTTTCAGATCATGAAAATGCACGATGAATTTCCGCGTTTTGATGGAATCAGGCGCAGAGTTTGTCTGGCTTTGTTGATTGGGGGTTTTGAAGTGTATTGATTTTAGGTGAAGTGGGGTTTGAACTGAATCCATGATTTTTCGCTTTCTCGTTTTGGAAAAAGGGACAAGGACTCGAATCATTATCTCAAAATCAGAAAATCTCAACTAAGATCTCATTTCACTTTTTAATTATAGATAATCTTACAATTAATTTATATTATATATAAATATAATACTCTTTCCAATTATAATAATTAAAAAAATGCAAAACTTTTATACTCTCCTCGTCGCATGAAAATATTACAACACTTATCGTATATCTACTCTCTTCTTATAATTATTACAATAAATTTTATTTTTAATATTATTTAATTCAAATTTAATACACATATAAATTTTTGATCCAAATCAAACCGTTTTAATTTTCGTGGAACAGAGGGTATTTAGAAACTATTTTCTACAATTGTTAAAACACCTCCATTTTTTATTTTATATTATATCAACTTATCTTATTATTTTTTTTTCTCACTTCCGTCTCTCACAAACCTAAAAAGATAAATAAGTCATTTATATAAAATTTAACACACATATAAATTTTTATATTGATCAATTTATTATAGAGTTTATAAAACAAAACTAATATATTATAGGAATAAGATTTTTTTTTACGACTATCTCTATCTCACATTATATTTTTTACGACTCACACCTTTCAATTAATAACAGAGATTTACTCAAAATTATAAAAAATTTAAAATAAATTCTAAAATCATACACATGAAAATAGAGTAAAATATACAATTTATTCATACGTTTTATTTCAAAACAAAATTATTGACTAAAACATTCAATTTGTTCATACATTTTTTTCTTTCGAAATAAAACGTTTGTGAAAATCATACAATATAAAAGTGTTATGTTTCGTCGATCTTAGATGTACTCCAACGATCCCTTTCTTCATCTCAAATGACAAATCTTCAAATTATAGTTCATTCCACCGCATCAATCAAACAACACTACCATCTCGATGCGGATCGTTCATTCCACCGCGTCGTTCCTAGTCGTCGTCATCAATCACCATCATCGAGGTTCGTGTTTCAAAGGCCAACACTACAGTTTGAACTCGGAAAACAAAAAAACCCCCACGAATTCGAGTATCATTTCATCACACCCATTTGATGATTTTCACCCAAGATTCTTTTTTTGGGGGAAATTTGATGTTTTTAGGGGGATCGAGTAAGTAATGGGTATCGTTTGATGTGTTTGGCTTTTGATTAAATGATTGAGAATTGTGGTTTTTGTGGCTTGAGATTTGCAGTTTTGTTGATTGGGGTTTGCTCTGAAGTTGAGTTGATCGACTGCGTCGAGGAAGGCGGAGGCATCAGCGGATCCTCTTTAGTTTTTGAAAAATATAATTTCCGGTGTAGTTTTTTTTTGTAATAATTAGTTTTTTTTAAATGTTTTTCGTTAATTTTTTGTAATATTTAGTTTTTTTTAAATGTTTTCCGTTATTTTTTTTATCATTATACTACTTTACTCTTTTCTTTTTATAAACTCCCTTTTTTACATAATTTAATATGAGTTTTTTGATTTACATTAGAATCTTTATCTTAAATCTTTGTTTTTTTATTTTATATTTTTTGCACTCTATTTTTAAATTTATTTATTTATTTTGTCTTCTTAAAAAAATTATGTTGTTGTGAAAAATTCTTATGCGGATTCCTTTAGCCATTATTATTATATATTCATATCCACAAAAAAGTTTGATGGATATGTGGGATACCATACACAAATTAAATGTGTTAAAAGATCCAATGATTTTTCTATATATAAATTTATAAAATATTTATGGGCTTAATGAATTTATGGTTAAACACATATAAAAATTATATGTAGTTAAATTATAGAATCTTCAAATCAATAATTAAGATTAAAAAAAATTTCATTGAATGGAAAGAAAAGAATAGATTTTTAATATCAATAATTGATTTTTAGATCGGATGATCTATCCATACATAACCTAATATGTGGTTAATCACAAATTTTTTTCCAATATTTAAATTACATATATTTGCTCCATTCTAAATTAATTATAACGTTTTTTTATTTGAGTCGTTTCAAACTAAATGAAACGTTTTTTTATTTGAAAATTTTTTTGAATTTTTTTCATACAAAACTAAAAGAATATCCTTATTTTATATCATATCAATCTATCCTATCACCTTTTTTTTCTTTTTTTTTCTTTTTTCTTTCTCACATAGACATAATTATCATTAACTATTAAATTTAATATGCATATAAATTTTCGCGTCGGATTAAAACGTTTCGATTGATTGGGACAAATATAAACAAATTTTCGGTGTTTTCCACACAACAGTTTCCTCATGAGTGATGGAGACAAGTCTTTCGTGATTTATGTCTGTTGTGAGGATTCATGAGAAAACATGAATATGTACTCCAACCATTTCTCATTCGAGCCCCTGCTTTTACAACTTATTTGTTGAATCATCCTACTAAGCTTACTTGAATAGAGAGGAATGGACATGATGTGATCCAGAATCTAATCTGGACCTGTGGTTTTGTCCAATTAAGCGGGTCCTAAACTAGACGACCAATGGGCTCTAAGTTGATGATCGTTAATTGATTGGTCCCTGTTGATGCGGCAATTCTGCTAGTGACGGATTTAATTGTTGGGACATGACGCAAGGTTGGCGGTATTGGCTGGTTCATGTGAAGAATATAGGAATTAGCTGCACCCATCGGCTGCAAGCATTTGCTAGGGCTTACATTAGGAGGAAGATGATGCCCATAACAGGGCTGATAGGTTGGGTCTTGTTCAAATAGCTATGCGAGGAAAAAGACAAGTATAGGCCTATTGGAATCAATTGTTTCTTATTATATTATAGGATTTAGGAAGTATGTATCATAATATAGATGTATCTAATAATAAAAAAAGGATTGAGATTAAAACAACACAAATCAAAAATTAAGATTAAAATGTTATTTTTTAATCTTGATCATTCATTTTTTCACCGTTTAATCTCAACCATTCATTTTTTACTAGACACGTCTATATTATGACACACATTTTCTTTTTTCCTTATGTATTATATGTGTCAAAATTGATGTTGTTCTGATTATAACCTTCAACGATTAAATATTAACCCCTCTTCTGCTCGAATATAATTCTTGACTTGTATTGGCCTTATTTTGATGCGTGTCATTATGCACTCAAATTAACTTCCCCGTTAAAAAGAATACGGGATAGTAAGGGTCGAATCCCACGAGGAACTATGTATTGAAAAATTATTCTAAAGATAAATGTGAATTATTTCTATAATGTGAGAGGATAATAATTTTAACTAAATTAAACTAAACTAAGCTAAGCTAAAATAATAAAATGTGAATAATATAATTTTTAATTAAGAAATGATAAATTTAGCTAGACACATGTGATTTCCACTAGAGTTTTTATATATCAATCATGGATAATTAAATGTTGATAATTAACCAAGTGATTGGATAGTTATGAACCAACTAAAAATAGTGAGATCTCATTCTCTTGTTCCTAAATTAATCACACGGATGAAAACATCCAATGCAATATTCATTACTAGTCCAATTAAACCAATCAAAATTACAATTTAATTATTATAGCAATGACTTAATTCAAGAGAACTTTTCTATGTCATTAGATCAATTAGTTACAAAAGTATCATTAATCCTCTCCAATCTATATTAGCCATAACCATCAAATCAACTAAAATTTTCACTCAATCATTACTTGTTATCTTATGCATGTAATAAAAATGAGCACACTATTATATCATATCTAGACCTAAACTAGGTGATCAGGCTAATTCAGATTCATGATATGATTGGAATTAAGCATAGACGTCACATAAAACTTACAAACATAATTATTATAGTTAAGCGCATTATCTCATGATCTATATTGACCTAGATTCATTAACATGATCTTGCCAATTAGATCTACTCCTACACATCACATCCATCACAATCGCATCAATCATCATAATGATGATCAAAAGAGATAAAAAAAAAAACGAGAAATCCTTCACTAGCGATGAATTTGAAATCTAATGAATGAAATAATAATGAGTGATCCAATCTCTAGTGATACAATCACGATCCTAGACCTGATTAGAAAACTCATATCAGATCTAGATCTGTTTGATAATAACCCCAAATCTAAGAAAGAGAAATAAAAAATGAAAGAAAACAACAACGAAGAGAAAGCATATCATCTCTGAATGAAAATACAAAGGTATTTATAGAAAATAAAAAGAACTAAGGTTTGGATGAATTGGATCGGATGAGATGGCATCAATAATGGGTGTTAACCACCAATAACGGGCATGAATTGATAAAAATTAGATCTAGAACTTTTCCTGTAAAATGGACATCACACGATCTTTTCTTCAGGGTCGTGATAGTATTATGTAATGTCTCTCTTCTATATCAAGCTTTCATAGTCATGAATTGGTAATAACGGTCGTGAACCATCAATTTAACAACTTCTTTATCTTCTTACTCCAAAAATCATCAAATCATTCCGTCTTCTTATGTTTACATCAAAATCATGTCTTTTGACATCGTCAAGGCTCAAAATCACCGTTCTTTACTTGACAGCATGATTATTCGTCATTTATTCTAAATCACCTAAATCTACATAAAAAAACACCAAAAAAGTAATAGTACCAACATTCTTCTAAAATTAAGCTAAAAATAATAGAAATGTAACATTATTCATGCAAATAAAAGGAAAAATAACTTAAGAAAAGCCATTATTTGATGACTTATCAGATTCTTTCAAGTTAGACTTTTGCTTGTTCCCAAACAAAGACTCAACCAGGACTCTAAAAACAAAGACTCAAAAACATAAAACAACTAAAAACAAAGAAAAAAATAATATTGAAAAATCATGGCATTAAGAAATCGTAGCATTGCGCATATTATACGTAATCAGAGTTAAAGCAAACTGAGGATCGCCCACACCAAACATTGTAAGTTTATATTCTATTATTGTGACCCATATGATTTTGTGTTTAATAATTAATTGTACTTAATTCCTATTGATCAATGAGATGTAGTATTTAAAATTTAAGTTATCCTTATCTTCATATTGATGGATCATGGAGAAACTGACGGGGAGTTAAAAAGATCTCCTTATAAATATTGATCCTCTGCTTCCACTGTTAATTATCGTGAACGTGATCTCCATCAAACACATCACATAAAGTAACTGACAGTCAGGAGGTAGATCGGATCAAGTCGTAGTTCAAAGATTGTGTCGATCATCTTCTCATCTTCGCTATGGATAAAGGTATGATGTTTCGACTATGATATTTGTGAGAATCACAAAGTCTTAAGATCCTGATTGATTAATCTATGCATAATTATAATTTCGATTTGCATAATTATGATGATGAGATTTCTAACAAACATATGTAGAGAAACTAAAGTCATTAGAATGCATTATCCCAAAGTCACCTTTTACCTTTATTCACACCACATAAGTCATATTCTACTCACTTTTCAGCTTCATAAACAGAAAATCATTTGCATAAAAATGCTTGAAAAGAGTTTGTTCCCTATTCTTTACGGCCAATAATATGACCAACATGGATCGTTCTCAAATCACACCAAGGTCTAAAAAAGGACATAGATTTCCTATTTCCTATATCTTTTTTTTTCTTTTCTTTTTTTTCCACCATGCTTTTATTTAATACGGAATAAGTAACAAGTGGATGATGGACATGATGTTTAATGATAAGAAAGGGTAAACATGACATTCAATCACATATGCAATGCCCTTGTGTTTTCGTAACTTTGCAAATGTGGATTGCAATTTTCTTACTTTAAACAACTTTGCAACCTTATTTCACTATTTTTTCTAGTCTTTCTCAAATAACAAAAAATAGATAAGGATCACCATAAAAATCGGATATTATACAATATTTAAAATAAATTCATTTTGAGAAAAATCATTTTCAAAATATTTTTTTAATAGGAGCAAAATCACTTGTAAAAACATAACATAATGGCATTATCTTAGACTCAGAACTTTCCTAAAATGATACACACTTAGGCATACACGTCACATTACACAGCCAGTCACATTGATCATAAACAAGTCTCATAACATCATATCCTCCTCATCTTACATATGCTCAAATCTAAGTTTAAAAAATTGAAAACATTTTTTCCAATTTTTTTCTATTTTTTTGTGAATTTTTTTTATCTGAATGAGAAATTTAAAGGGACAATTCCCAAAAACTATAAGCAAATGAAAAAAAATCCCAAACTCATACAACCCGAAAAAATAATTCCCAAAAACTATACTTCTGTCTTTTTCATAACTTCTCGTCGTTCTCCTCCTCTTCTTCTTCTCCCTCCACCATCAGCAACACCACTCCTCTACAGTCGACCATCACCCTTCGTCGGAAACTCAATCGTCGTCGTCGTCGTCGTCCTCCTCCTCTTCTCCCTCCATCATCAACAATACCACTTCTCTGCGTCCTTTTTCAATTCAACAAGACTCAAAACCCTACAAACATACCAAACTAGAAAATCGAAGAAATTAAATCCAGAAATCGTGAAATCAGGTTGAAACTGAGTTCATAAAAATTGATTACCCACTTACCAGTTGAAGAAGAAGAAGAGGACGATGGCACACTATTTATAATAGTTAATAGTACGCTTGAACAATCAAACACTGTGCCCCAAAACACATCAATTGAACAGAACCAAACTCGATGGCATCTTTATCAACATAATCATCTTCATACTCCCTATTCATCTCAGAAATCGTAAAAGAAAAATATCAAAAGCACACTGTTTGTAATAGGCACCCTATTTGAAACAGTACACATGAATAATGAAATAGTGTGTCCCAAAACGCATCAATTGAAAGGAATCGAATTTGATGACATCTTCACCAGCATAATCATCTTAATCTTCGTCATTCAACTCAAAATTCCTAAAGGAGAAATAATAAAGGCACAATATTGAGAATAACAAAGACGCACAGTTTGTAATTGTAAAGACGCACTGTTTGAAACAGTGTTCCTCAAACAATGCACCTGAACAATCAAACAGTGCGTCTTTATTATTTTCCAAAAATCAATACTAAGTACAGATCGAACAATGAATTTAGCACCACATCATCACATCCACCTCCTCCAACACATCACCACCCTCATTCTCATCATGTAATTTCAAGTAATTGAACCTAAAACCACCCAAACCTGCAAAATGGAAATCATCCTTCAATCCAAATCCAATTCAAATCTTCCTTCAATTGAAATCGTCACTCGAATTCAATTTCACTCATCAATCCTGAACGACACACTGTTTCAACAACAAAATTCAATGAAAAAATATGAATTTGATCAATTAGGATTTTTTCATTCCAACTTTGTAAAGAAAATTGCAATCATTTGCTAAGAAGATAACTGCATGTATAAATTCAAGTGAATTGATGCAAACGTTCATTTACAAATTTCTAAAGAACACTGTTTACATGATCAAAATATTCAAACACACTGTTTACATAACATAGACGCACTATTTCATTCAAACAGGGAACCAATGTTATTCAAACAGTGCGTCTGTTGTTTTTTTTTCCAAAAAACACAAGATTAAACGAATACAAATACAAATTTATAACATGATATCAATAAAATTCAAAAAAAATCCTTATTTAGTAAACCACATGTTTTTTTTCTTAAAAAAAACAAGAAAAAAATACAAAATTATTCGGGCGTTCTGTTTCGTTGTATTGGCTCATTGTTTGAGATTGTGAAACATTAACAGTATTCAAACGTCCTGGTTCATTGAACTGACGCACTGTTTCAAACAGTGCGCCAAAACAAAGCAACAAAGCGAGTCAGTTCAAATCCAACAAATCCAAACACCACAAAAAATCAACAAAAACAAAAATTTATAATATGATGTCCATAAAATTGAAAACATTATTGCATGATATCCAACATGAATTTTTTTTTTTTAAAAAAAAACACTGACGTGCTGTTTCATTGAACTAACACACTCTTTCAAACAGGGTGCCTGAAGGAATGAACCAATGCGCCTGTTGTTAAAAAAAAAAAAAAAAGAAACAAATCACAAAAAAAAAAAAATCAATCTATTTCAACCAAAAAAAAAAAAAAATCAAACGTAAACAAAATGAAAGTGATAAATTAGGGTTTAGTTATTTGAATTTTTCAAAGAAAATTGAAATCATATGAGGATAACATGATATTCATATTATCCAATATGATTGAAACACAAATTTATATTGGTGCACTGTTTGGTTTGTATTGACGCACTATTTGGTCGAAACAGTGCGCTTATACAAATCAAAGAGTGCGTCAGTTCAATTTTTCTCGAAATGTTTGTCACAATCAAACCAACAATTACGAAAACAAAAATCACAAGATACAAAATAAAGCAACATTTTTTGAATTCTTTTTTTCAATCACAACGAAAACACGCTGATTGAAAGACAAATTTATACTGGCGCACTGCCAGTTCAAATCCCTGACAAACCTTCGACATCGCCATAATCATCTTTATTCCCATCCTTTGTCCCACCGCCTCATCCTCCACCTCCATCACCTCAGACATCACTAGACGAAAACGAAGCAAAAGCCGACCTGGAGAGGTAAGTGTGCGAGGACCGAGAAGGAAGGAAGACGACGCAGAGGTAGCGAAGAGAGGAGAGTGAGACGTCATTCAAATATTGATGTCGAAGACGGTGAAGGAGACGATGGTGGAGGTGCGAGACGGGTGTGGTAGTGGTGGTGGAGGTGGTGGTGTGATACACATACAGAGGTTGAAGAAGTTTAGGAAAGAGAGATGAAAATTATATGTTTTGGGGTATTTATTTCCGGATTGTATTTTTTTAGAATTATTTTGTAAAACATGTATCTTAGGAGAATTTTCTGAAATATAAAAAAAATTAAAAATATTAGAAGTGGCCATT
Organism: Drosera spatulata; assembly: GCA_035668315.1. NCBI lineage: Eukaryota > Viridiplantae > Streptophyta > Magnoliopsida > Caryophyllales > Droseraceae > Drosera > Drosera spatulata. The sequence continues at coordinate 8,019 of JAOVYX010018265.1, read as the reverse complement.
TTTTATAACACATGACGCTAACAAATATGAAAATGATAAATAGAAGTATTGATATAAAAAGAAAAAAAAAGTATTTAACCCCCTGAATTTTTGACCTTTTCCACTTTGTCCCGTTCAATTTTGAAAATAAACACTTAACCCCCCGAACTTTGAAAAAAGCTTGATTTTTGACACCCCTGAAAGTATACATTTTTTTTTTTTTACCAGAAAACCCTCTCTAGGGGGATATATGCCTATTTCCAAAGTTGAGGAGGTTAAAGTACAAAAGATTGAAAATACAGGGGGTTAAATATATTTTTCCATATAAAAACTACTACATGACAACTTATGACGTTGACTAAAAAACATAGAAAATACATAACACACACCTCTAAGCTGAATTCTACATCGTCCTCAATATAGAAAAGTATAAGAAAACATAAGGGCATAAAAACTAAAAAAACTCACATCGACAGTGGTGGTGGAGGACAAAGTAGCACTATGACAAATGCTAGCCTCGAATATGTCTCTAAATCTACAATCTATCTTTATCGATCTCCAGACAACATCATCATCCTTTACTCTTGTAATAGCCAGAACTTTGGACACGCTTAATTGATTATGTTATTAATTTTTCTTAAAATAAACAAGTCACTAAAATTGAATTCTAAATAAAAATACAAACTCGTTATAAAATTTGAAAAATTTTGGTATAATTATCTCGACGATCTGAAGTAATTATACCAAATATAATTTCAAGGGATAACGAAACGTCTTTAAACCTTTCCTTATCCTTTCCCCTTATCTTCTTCCCTCTCCTCCCCGATCCATTCCTACCACCACACACCCCCGGCCATCGCACACCACCGCCCCAAGCCACCGTCGCCCAACCACGCCTGCTGTCGCCCAAAGGGGACTAACTAGAATGGAGAAACAAATGAATAAAAAGAGAACGAACAAAATAATACGTTCTAATAATTCCGATAATCGTGAAATGAATAAATCATACGAGTTATCGCTTGAGAATCTACTAAATGATAAGTTGAAAAATCACATGAAATGGTATACGCTGCAACTAATTAAGAACGTTGAGCCTCGTGCGAAGATGGTATCGGGACAAAGAAGAGGTTCGCTTTCCCTTATATGGATCTAGTATCATCGTCGAGGCACTGGACACTGGTTTGCAGGGACTCGAAGGTTGTGCAGGGACATGGGCTCACCCTGACGAGTTAGATGCTGGACCGTACTTACAGGTATGCCACTAGGGGTTGTTGGGCAAATGTTTGCAGGGATCCGAGGTTGTGGCAGGACTTAAGCCCCTGGCAACACGGGTGCTGGACAGTTGCTTGCAGGGAGCCAATCGACGATGTGTTAGCGGAAAGATTAGCTTTCCATTAGGTGGATGTGATGATGTCGTCGAGACACTGGACACTAATTTGCAGGGACTCGAAGGTTGCGTAGGGACATGGGCTCATCCTGTCGACTTACATGCTGGACAGTGCTTGCAGGTATATCACTAGGGGTTATTGGGCAAATGTTTGCAGGGACCCGGGATCGCGGCAGGACTTAGCCCCCCGGCAACACTCGTGCTGGACAATTGCTTGTAGGGAGTCAATCGACGACGCGTTGATGTGGTCTCACATTGGAACTGGAAGGAATTTTCACTGGTTAAAGTATCATATATATTTGATTCGAGCATGTTTGTTGACCTATCTTCGGGTGGTCGAAAGGTAAAAATTGTGACAGTAATGATAATGGGGTTTTAATATACTGTCAAGTGACAGTTACGTATGTGCTAAGGTCTTAGCATGCGTAGTCATGTCGTTGGTAGTGAAAATGGATAATATAATTAAATGTAAAAAGGGGCCGAAAGGTGAAAATTATAACAGTAATGATAATAGGGTTTTAATATACTGTCAAGTGATTGCTACGCATGTGCTAAGGTCTTAGCATGCGTAGTCACGTCATTGGTAGTGCCCGGGGTCTACTGAGCAAGTCTTTGCTCATGGGTTTCTTTCTATTTTTGTTTTGTTTTCTCTATTATTAGGTACTGATGGAGATGGGGAGGCTTCAGAGTAGACGTGGGCTAAGGATGGATCTTCCTTGTTATCGTAATAAAAACCTCGCTCTGTAATATTTAGACCTTAAGGTCAAACAACGAAGGATTGTAATAATCGACTTCTTGCACTTTTACTGTCCGAATATAGTATGGAACTATTGTATAATGACTGCGTTTGGATTGTATTATGATGTGGTTGGGTTATGCAGCATGGAGATTGAGTTATGTAATTATGTCAATCGATGCTTCCTTTTTCGTTCTTATAAGTAGACCTTATATGAAATATTGTCTTGCTATGGATTCCTGTCTGCAACGACAGTGACGTCACGTGCTTATAAATTATAAAAATATCGTGGCGTTACAAAATAATATCAGAGCTTAGGATTTACAAAGAACTTAGAGAAAACATAAAACAGAAACGTATAGGATTTCTACCTGATTAGATGTTGGGCTACTCCAAATTATAACAAAATTCACACAGATATCCCTCGTAGTCCCCAACCTTGCGAGGATAGTCGACCGCGCCAACGATCATTGTGTTTGGGATAAATTATCGGATAATGATAAAGAGGTTGTGAACATTAGTCTGCTTGTGTGCGTCGGGCGCGTGGAGGATGGGGATGTTTACGAACAGGCCTCCCGCATGGTGGTGGCGATTGCGCGGGCGGTTCTTGTCGATGAAGAGGGATGGCCGGATCTTTTTACTTTGTTAATGAGGAGAGTGAAGGGGGATGATAGAATGAAGGTTAGGGCGTTGGAGATCGTTGGCCATTTGGCGAGAGTTGGTGAATGTTTGGTTCCACATTTGGATGAATTGAAGCCTGCTTTGGTCCGGTGCTTGGAAGAGGGATCGGGGTTGGATGTGCGGATTGTGGCGTTGAATGCTTCCATTCAACTCTTGTTTTTCTTGACAAGTCATTGGGATCGTGATAGTGTCGGGGGTTTGTTGCCCTTGATGGTTAGGACGATGGTTGAGGGGTTGTGTTTCAGGTGGGAACCATCAGCGGTGCATATGGGATAAGTTGCTAGTTTGGTCAGGGATGACCTGAGGTTGTCGTCAAAGGAGTTGGTTAGTATTCTTGGTGCTATGATGCAAATTGGGGTAGCGCCAGAGTTTCTTGAAGGACCAACATGGCGAGGGACGATTGAGTTTATTGTCGCTCTCTCTGAAACTGGGGTGGAATTTGCCAAGGTGATGGGGAATTTGCACGGGTTTATACACGAGCTGTTGTCCATACTGATGAGGATTATTTCGGATGTTGAGGATGAAGACCTTCGTTAGAACGAAAATGAACAAGAACATGGATTTCTTCACCAGGGGAAAGATGTTACAGTTGAGGAGAGAAAGCTTGCCATTTGTATATGGGGTGACATTGTGGAAAATTCCAGGAACTTTGTACTAAGATATTATAGCATGTGCCTTCCTTTCTTGTTGGACGCATGCATTGATGAAAACCAAGAAGTCCGACAGTTAGCAGTTTATGGGCTTGGTTTGTGCGCGGAGTATGGTGGTTCTGTCTTTACACCTGCAGTTCGAGAGGCTGTTTCAAGGTTAACTAAAGTTAGAGGGAATCTTCGTTTCATGTATAGATGACTTGCCTATTTTCAATTGTGTCATGGAATGTAGAAAGGAGTTGATAATTTTTGAACCTGCATCCTCCAAACCTTTCACCTGCGGACCCACAGAATTTTTGGTTGTCAGATGTATAAAGTGGAGTTGGAGGGTTAAACTTTAATTTCAGGTATGATCATAAGATACTTGATGATAAGGAAGTTTACCGGCTATACGAAGTACCTCTTCAATTGTATCAGGTAGAAATATCAGTTTGCTACGCTCTTCACTTCTTTTTGAAAGCGCTTGTTGAGGATTGTGATTCTTGTTTTTTTTTTTTTTTTCTGCAACCAGGAATCGCGTCTTCAGTTTTGTGTCTTTGGGGCTGAGAGAGTGAGAATGGATGTTTCTTCTTCATCTGCTTTCAACTTCTGGTCATCTGGTGTAGAGCTCGTGCATGTCTTTTTTAACTTCTTGTAGCAACGAAGCTTTTTGTTCCCATCCTGAAGCAACTACTAGGTTTGCATCAGAATTTTCCAACTGAATCTTGACTATATCTGAATTACCCTCATAAGTTGCTGAATGCAGCTTTGTGTGATCTTCTTCAGCAAGGGCAGAATATCGACGGTTCCAACTTTCTATCTTTTCCATGCTATTAAATTCAACCTTGTTCCTGGGAGCTTTACCTGGATTCTTCAGATCTTCTCCTTTTTCCCTTCCAAACAAGTTACTGCAAATGGTGCCCGTATTTGTATCACCATACTCGTCACTTTCTTGAGCTTTTAATTTCTGCAAAGCAGTTTTTTTTTTTTTTATAAATTTTGCTGAGCACCTTTTGTACTGCTGATGATGTGCTGATGTGGAACCTACTACAGAAATCATCGAGAATCAGGGTCAAACAGATGAATATGCCCCTGGATCAACCAATGATTTTGTTGGCGAAGTGGACAGGGAAGATCTACATGGTGATAGCGAAGATACAGTATCACGCTCTGTAAGGAGGGCAGATAACGGTTCGAAAATTGTTAGCTCAACTAAAGGGGGATTCTGTTGAGAGTGGCGAGAAGACCAATATCTGTAAGGAGGGCAGATAACGGTTTGTAGGGACTCGAACGTTGTGTAGGGACATGGGCTCACCCTGACGACTTAGATGCTGGACCGTGCTTGCAGGTATGTCACTAGGGGTTGCTGGGCAAATGTTTGCAGGGACCCGGGGTTGTGGCAGGACTTAGCCCCCTGGCAACACGGGTGCTGGACAGTTGCTTGCAGGGAGCCAATCGACGATGCGTTGATGTGTTAGCGGAAAGATTAGCTTTTCATTAGGTGGATGTGATGATGTCGTCGAGGCACTGGACACTAGTTTGTAGGGACTCGAATGTTGCGCAGGGACATGGGCTCACCCTAGCGACTTAGATGCTGGACAATGCTTGCAGGTATGCCACTAGGGGTTGTTGTTGGGCAAATGTTTGCAGGGACCCGTGATTGCGGCAGGACTTAACCTCCCTGACAATACGGGTGCTGGACAGTTGTTTGCAGGGAGCCAATCGACGACGCGCTGATGTGGTCTCACGTTGAAAGTGGAAGGAATCTCCACTGGTTAAAGCATCATATATATTTGATTCGAGCATGTTTGTTGACCTATCTTCTGGTGGTCGAAAGTGGAATAATAAATTCAAAAGCGTAAGAAAACGGATAATATAATTAAACGTAAAAAGGGGCCGAAAGGTGAAAATTACGACAGCAATGATAATGGGGTTTTAATATACTGTCAAGTGACAGCTACGCATGTGTTAAGATCTTAGCATGCGTAGTCATGTCGTTGGCAATACCCGGGGTCTACTGAGCAAGTCTTTGCTCACGGGTTTCTTTCTATTTTTGTTTTGTTTTCTCTATTATTAGGTACTGATGGAGATGAAGAGGCTTCAGAGTAGACGTAGGTTAAGGATGGATCCTCCTTGTTATCGTAACAAAAGCGTCGCTCTGTAATATTTGGACCTTAAGGTCAAACAACGAAGGATTGTAATAATCGATTTCTCGCACTTTCTACTGTCCGAATATAGTACAGAACTATTATATAATGACTGCGTTTGGATTGTATTATGATATGGTTGGGTTATGCAGCATGGAGATTGAATTATGTAATTATGTCAGTTGATGCTTCCTTTTTCGTTCTTATAAGTAGACCTTATATGAAATATTGTCTTGCTATGGATTCCTGTCTGTAACGACAATGACGTCACGTGCTTATAAATTATAAAAATGTCGTGGCGTTACAACTCTAGTACCCACTTTATGGTGTTACATTAGCTCATTTATTTGAGAGGATCTCAAAGAAAAAAAATTGCATGCAGATTTCTTACGACCGGTCCACGACATGATTAACTATCTACCTCCACTACAGTTACAGGACGGCAAAACTAGAACTAAAACTTCTGAATTAGAAATCAGTGTTTGTGTACCTAGTTGATTTTTAACCAAAATCAAGATATCAAGTGCTGGTTGTTCGGCTCTTCTCAATAGCCCAATAGTCCCTATTATCTCTGAGCATGAACGAATCTGGACTTGATTTGTGGATTTTTGCATCTTGAAGACAATAACATCGGCAAAACAGTGAAGAATCAGCCCCACTACACATCAATGAGCAACCCGCTCAAACAAGTCCGTCTCAATCTCCTCTAGCAAACCAACAACGTGCGAAACCACCCAAATTATCAATCCAATCAAACCCAACACTCCATTAACATCCAACAGGTTCTAATCAACTCACCCAAAAGCAAGAACAAGGAAATCAAGCACAAAACAGCCCCGGACGAATTTTAAATCGACCAGAACAAATAAAGGTCCGAACTCGTCCCGAACACCAAATAAGATCAAACCGGCTCCAAATCTCCTTGATTTAGCTTCATAAAATTTCTTAGGACATGGATTGAAGGTCTAGTTTGTGGTGAAAATAGATTTGAACGAAAATTTTCGACAAGGAAAATTTGAAGTCAGACCCGACAACGTGGGAAATTTAGGGTTTGTATGGTGATCAAATCGTGTTTTGATGATGATGTGGAGTGAATTGAGGTGTGTAGTGAACGAAATTGATGAATGAAGATGGATTTGAGGTGTTTGGGATAGGGTTTTTCGTGTTTTCGGAGGATTGAATGAGGAACAATTGAAACTGAACTGCGCTGTATATTTCTTGAGAAAAGCACTTCACGGCCGTGAAAACCTCAGGGCACCGTTTGATACCGTTGTTGTTGATTTTTTTTTTATTATTAGATGAAATAAAATTATTTGATATTATTTTTATTTATTTTTATTTTTTTAAATAAATAAAACAAAAAATAAAAAAATGGTTTTTATTTTTGTTTTCTGTTTCATTGAAAAACAATATTCAACATTCTTTTTATAAAAAATCATTTAATAATTTTAAAAAGTGATTTTGATTTTTGTTATTAGTTTTCTTTTTCTATTTCATATTTTGATTTTTCCAGTTTTAACAATAATATTAAACAGTCCCTTAATTTATGTCCATGAATCTGATTTAAATTCCTGACATTCTTGGTGCAAAGCTTCACGGCCATGAAGGTGACGATCACACCCATGAACATTCGTATTTGTTTTCAGGTTTCCTGTAAGCAGCCTCCACAGCCGTGATTGGCCTATAACATCCATGAAGAGCGTTTAGTCAGTTTCCTGGTTTCTTAGATGACGTTTAACGTCCGTTATTGCAAAATCACGACTGTTATTGCTTTCAACATCTGAAAATCAATGAAAATAAACCATAAACCAGTTATAATTCAATTTAAGACCTTGATTAAATTAGAGAGAATTTTTCATAGGTAACTCTATAGATCTTAAATTATCGAAAAGTATCTCACTATAATTTCCCCCCAATAAATATCCCGATCAATTAAACATGAGTTTCCCTTAATACGATTATTATATAAAATATTCACTTTCCTACTCATAAAATTATTAGATTTAGACCTAAGACTACTTTCGAAACAAATTCCCACCTCCATTCACGACATCCCTCAATTTAAGACCTTGATTAAATTAGAGAGAATTTTTCATAGGTAACTCTATAGATCTTAAATTATCGAAAAGTATC
>JAOVYX010018264.1:0-20489 GCA_035668315.1 Drosera spatulata | reverse complement strand
AGATAGAGGATATTTATACTGAGGAGCCAATGCCTATTCCTACTCGATACAAGAGCCTACTCCTACAGGAGGGATTTCGTCTACTCCACCAACACCTCCACGACGAGATTTAGCATCCCCATCACCGATTCTTCGATCCTCGGCTTCCCCACCTGTGCTTTGTCCTCACAGCTTATCGTCCCATTCAGCAGCTGAGACTGATGAGCAGTATGTTGGTGGATTTCGTCTAGGGATTATATTGGATCCCGATGGTGGTCTTTGGTACCCATTTTCTTTAATTCATAATAATCTTCATATTTTTCTAATGAATTATCTCAAATATATGATGCTCGGATCTTTGTGATTTTTTCAGGTTTCATGAGCACTATGTGATTTTCCATGTCAGAGAGTTGTTCGAGAGTTGGTGCATGGTACCTGGGCCTGTTGGTCCGACATTGCTCTATAGGCGAGGGATAAGACGTAGGGATACCTCAACGTAAGATTAAAATTATAAAATTTACATCAATTTATTTATTTTTTATATATTTCTAATTGGGGATAGTAACCATTTCTTAATTATATTTTTGGAATTGCAGGAGCTGTACCGTTGGAAGCAAGAGCACACTGCTCTAGTGATGGCCAACTGGAGAACAAAGATGATCGATGGAATTCGTAACAGTCTGCACAAGTTGAGGAAGGAATATACAAAGGGAAAAAAGGTTATATGGTGCGACGACGCGACAGAGCATGCTCTAAAAGCATATTGGAAGACGCAAGAGTTTCAAACCCGATCATAGCATACTCTAAAAGCATATTGGAAGACGCAAGAGTTTCAAACCCGATCATAGCATACTCAGGTGAACATGAGCAAATGAGGCGAAGCACTCTCAGGGATCGGTGTCTACTGTTAATGTCGCCTTGAAGATGATAAGTAACTTGTTTAATTGGGCAAAATTAATTAATCAATGTATTTAAATTTATTTATCTAAATTTTTTTTAGATTGTCAATGAACTATAAGAGATATCTCATTAATTGTTTGTTTCCAGCAAAAAGGAGTTGAAAAGAAAATCGAAGAGAATTGAGATGTTTGAGAAGACACACATGAAGGACGACGAGCTTGACGAGGTGGCGGGGTGTGATGACAGATCGAAGAAGACGGTGGTAAGTAAGTTATTTTTTTTAGATTGTAACTCCTTAATTTTTATTTTTATTTTTCTTAACTTATTGAATTTTTCAAAAAAAATAAAAATAAAAAATAGCTAGTATCCGACTGATAATTGGTTTTTTTTGCATGCTCAGTACTCTGTATTAGAGAGGGAGTTTATGGACCAGTCGTTTCCCGAAGCGCAGCCCGGCATGAAGCCGACAGAGGAGAAGATCAGCGACACGTAGAGCCGGGCATACCTCCAAGCAACAGGGTGCAAGAAAGGGCACGTGTATGGCCTTGGCTAGCACAGCTCCATCTTCTACTCGAAGGACACTCTATCCTCAAGTAAAAACACGTCTTTCTCAAAATATCGACGTGAAATCCCTGAGTTAAAGAAGAGCAATGAGCTCTTGACATTAAGCATTGACGAACTGACTCAATTGGTCCATCGTCTCGCGTAGCAGTTCACTCAGTGCGGTGGCAACCCACTTGATCGTCCTTCGCACCATCCCCAGGATCCGCCGTCACCAGATGGCACAATTGAGTCAACTCATGTATTTTAGGGTCTGATGTTTGCATATATTATGTAGGATGTTTTAGTTTCACGAATGAAAGTTTTATGTAACTTGTTATATGAGTTTAAAACATCGATCTTTGATGTTTATTGGTGTTGAATGTTGGTTTGCAACCCAAAACATATATTTTGGGTGTATTTTTTTTTTCAAAAAATTATATTTGCGACAAATACTGGTTTTTTCCTTACTATTTAGCGACTAGCCCTGCATCTTCGTTGCAAAAGTTAAAAAAACCACATAAATAAGGTTAGTGACAAAAACTGGTTTGTCCATAGCTTATTTGCGATGGATTCTGTAGCTAATTTGCGACGATTGGGAAATAGGATCAACGACTAACCTTGTATCGATCGCAAATTAGCGACGAAAAAAAAAGGTTTTCTGTCGCAAATCTCATTAGCGACATACTTTTTAGCGACCGTTTAATCCAATCACAATTTCATCGCTAATGATATTTTATGACGGATTTGCGAATCGACTTGTCGTGGCTAATAAGCAGAATTTTTGTAGTGATCATTATTTTCGGCGGTACGTCCATCCTGTTGTTACAATAACTTTATATTTGGGATTGTTACAATATAGATTATGATTACAAAAAAACCACATCACAAATCGTTCAAAAAACAAATCATTTCTTCAACTTCATAATCACATATTCTGCAACAAGTCATCCTATAGTTATCAAACTCGAGGCCGAGTTTCTTCTAATCGGGGAGGAATGATGTAGGAAATGAGATTTAATCAAACTATTTTTTGTGATGTTCTTATTTTAAAATTTTGGTTCTTTTGGTTATTTTTATGTTTTAGTTTAGTTAGATTAAGAAAAGTAGGATTAATTTTTTTTTAGTAGCAATAGCTAGGGTTTTGGATATCCATTTAACCTTATTTTGAGGTTGCCATCATAGCCAATTTTATGTGTTGAAATTATTCAAAATTTCTCATTTTGATAGGAGATACTTGTCCTCTAATTATCAATATAGACTTTCGTTTTAATTTTTCATATCATAGTCCTTGCTTCTTTGAATCAATAAGAGAATAAAATAAGGTTTAAGTCGATTACGAACTATTATTGAATTGGATAAACCTGGAAAAAAAAAAAGTGGTTCGGTTTCTTTTTACAAAATGAAAGTCATTTGTTACTCGATTTAAAATCATATTGAAATTAACCAAAGGTATTCGAACCATATCTCTCTTACTGATCGAGAAAAGCCTAGATATCTTTAGCGTCTAGAAGATCTTTTTTAAGTTAAAATGACAAGAATAACCTTGAACCTTATTTGATTTCATTTATGTTTTTTTTCCCTCGTTAGGATAAATTTCGATTTTTTATAAACACGGGGCTCAAAGAGATGCAATGTTTAGGTGAGTAAGGTTTGTGGTTTTTGAAAACAGATCCTAGCTAGTGTTGTGATGTAACGGTCCGGCCTGACCAGGTTGACTTTGATCAGGCGAGAGCCAGCCTAATCCTTGGACAGGGGCCAGGGTTAGGCCTTGTTCCCAAGGATGAAAGCCCGACCCGGTCCGGCCCCGTAAATAATCCGGGCTCGGCCCGGCCCTTGGACCGGGCTGTCCGACCCCTATGACCGGCCTTTAAGGCCCTTTTCCTTTTTTTCTTTTTCTTTTTTTTTTTTATACTATCAAAATTTCTAATAGTTCCCAAAACTGTTAACGTTCTTTCCATAACCATTCATGATCCTCAAAACCAACAACGGTTCTAACAGCATGAAAACTTACAGGAATCTGTACATCTAAGTGATCCAAAACCGTGAACGGTTTTAAGAAACCGTTGGTGTTTTTAACTAAACCGACAACGATTTCCTTAAAACCGTTTACGGTTTTTGATCAACGAGATGAACAGGTATCTGAAAACTTGTTTGATGTATAAATCATGAACGATTTTCTTAACTGTTCACGGTTTTCATTACAAAAAATGAAAAAAAAAAAAACCCTTTGAAGTGCTACACTTATAAGCCTTAATAACAATATGTTCCAAACAACATAAACAACATTTGGATTGCTAGATTTGTTCCAAAGTTTGATACATAACAAGTATGAAGTGCTAGCAACATAACAACATATTGACATGACATGTCAATTACAAACTAAACATTTTAACATGGGAAAGTGACAATTTAAAAGTCATAAAATAACAACATTGTTCTAAATATAAAGATACATATTCCAAAGATGAAATATCCAACTTTTAAGAAGTATAAAAACATTACAAAGCTGGAAACAAGTAAACAACTATATATCCATGTCGTCGTCACCATCATCATCCGCAGACGGTGGAGGAGCAATTCCCGCTTGTAGTGCTAGGTTTTTAAGATACCAGGTGATATCATAATGATGATGATCCTCTATCTCCCATCTCGTAGTCACACGATGTTAAAAGACGTCAAAATCCCTTTGAAGTACTTCATAATTCTGCTTCAACTTTTCATAGTTGTCGGTCAAGAACTCCATGTGGCGGTCCATTGAGCCAAAATAAGGGCAATGATCACAAGCATCATCTTTATTTTCTCCTCCTTCTTCTTCATCTTCTTTTTCTTCTTCTTGGCTTGCTTGTGCACTTGATGTTGCTTGCGAAGCCTTCCACCTAGCTTGGACACTTTTGAGACATAACCCGGCCTTTAAGAATCCTTCACTTGCTTCTTCGTCACAATCCTCGGACGGATGAGCTCCCATATACCGGTTTCCCGATTCAAATCACACTTCAAGATAACAAAATGAGACCTTGAAAGACTTTTCTATCTTCTTCTCCTTACTCAAATCAAAACCATGATACTCAAGAATTTGGGAAATATAATTCCCAAATGCAAGAGCCTTTCCATGATCTTTAGCACACCTGTCCATTTTATAAAGAAGAAAGAAAAATAGATTGATCAACCATTTCTCAACCAACACATACATGAGTAAAATCTCATTACGTGTTGGATCATCCATCCCCCCGGTTTTCCCATCAACCACCGACCTCCTATAAGATGCAATATCCTCATTTCGGGATCTAATTCATTAGCATGAAAGGCATAGGCATGAAAGTCTTACATGCCTTCCTAGGACTAAACTCCTTAGCCACGTCCCAAAAATTTTGTTTAGCCTCCTCTATTCCTTCAAAATTTATCCCCAAACCTTCACCAATAATCTTCGGATTGAGCATAATGTTTTTACCCTTAACCCATGACCTACAATGGCAAATCCTCTTCGGGATAGGCTCGAAGTGAGCATAAAACAATCACACCATCTCCGGATATCATCTAGTTACCCTATTGGTTACCAACTCTTTCCAACCTTGAGGTTCAAACCAATCACTAAACCTCGAAAAGTTATTTTGACCAAGCCAATCAAGATCAATCACATGACCATAATGAAGTTCCTTTTTCAATCGCTCATTGTACACGCCCTCATATTGATCGGATTGAAACTCAAGAGTGGCACTAGATAGACTACCACCCGTAGGGTAGATTTGCATGGGTCTCGGAATCTCGACATTCATCGCGTTCTTTTGATGAGAACCACCGATATTTCTATCGATTTTTAACTTATCCATACCCACATCGTCCGTCGGTCTTCGTTTTTCCTTTTTCGTCTCCTTGGCCGGATGCTTCCTCTTGCCCTTTTTAATGTTTGTGCCCTAGAAAGATTACGACGGGGTGCACCACTTCGGGGTTGTGGAGAAGATGGCATCCGCAATACATCGGATGCATTGTAGTCATCATCTGTTCCATCGTCACTACCCGGTTGAGCGCGACCCCAGGTGTTGAGCATTATAGTCATCATCCTATCCATCCCCGGGTCTTTTCTTATTTTTTTAACATTTTGACAAAAATTCAATCGTTTCATCGTGATTTGTATAATACTAAGCCTAAACTTATCTAGGTCCTGAGCGAAGCCTTGGTTAATTTATTAATTTTGAACAAACATACAAGATGAGGGGGACATAAAACCTTACTTCATGAACTAATTTAACATTCAAAAATATTATTACTACATACATTATTAAAGACATATCAAAAAATCACTCCAAAGAAGTCATAATATCTTCCATCTCTTCCAAACTCCCATCCGAATTTAAAGTCCTCTCATCGGGTTTCTTGTCTTGCTCCCGGTATCTAACATCAAGATAATCCTTCCAATACACCAAGAACTCTAAAGATTCAAGACAAAGCCAGCTTCTTCTATCATCAAGCACTCGACCGCTAGGGAGAAGCATGGCTCGGATGCCATCGTAGAAGTTTGAGCACTAAGAATATCACGTGACATTACTCCCAAAATAGGATAGTGCACGGTAGAAACTATCCACCAAGATAAGATATCAAAATTGACTAAATCGTTGGGAAAAATGAAAGCAATGAAATCATTTTATTGATATAAGGTCAATTCATTCAAATTTTATTGTGCACTATTAGGCTTCTTCTTCTTAATTAGATTGTAAAGATATTGATATTTATCTTTATTTTGTGGGTGGGAGGAACTACAAGCACTAGAAGCTTCAAATGAGATAATTTATTGTCTCCCATCCATATTGTCATAAATATAAAACATTCCATTCATAGCATCCGTAAAGTGCTCTATTTTATGACTATGTCGTATTCCTAAGTTCTCATCTATTGCATCTAATATGTTTTCTACCCCTTATAAATTTATTAGGGGATTTAAAGCACATGCAATGGAAAAAAAATGGAGGGATATCCTCATAGTACTTGAGGAATTTAGCCTCCATTTTTTGAATGACATGGGTAAAAGGTCCTTGATATCTACTCATTTATTAATCTAGCAATATTAAGCAATACGGGAAGACAAAGATGAGAAATGGGATAGTAACACCCAATAATATTACCGTTGTCTCGTAGAAGACCTCTAACAATTTGTACAAACATTGCGCAATATACCAACATTCGGTTGAAGGCTTCCCTTCAAAAAACTTTGAGATAACGAATTGGTTGTACACCTCCTTGTATTGCACCCCCTCTTCAACATCAAGTACGTCAAGTTCCAATGATGCTGAACATCCAACAATGGTTTCAAAGGCTTCATTCTCATCTCCTCGCATAAACCCTTGAATTCCAGTACTTTTTTGTCACTACTATTAGCAAACAACAAAACATTACGAATCCATTGCACATAGTGTCCAATAGTTTCATCTTTCAAGCCATCTTTAACTATAAGGTTTATTATGTGACAACAACACCTACCATGGAGTAGCATACCAATCACACATAGGATCCAAAGCGGTTTTAAACATTTGAACCGTTCCCTCATTATTTGAAGCATTATCAAAAGATATACTCAAGATCATCTCAAATAACTTAAACTCACGTAGAATGGTCAAGATCAAATTATAAATTTCCTCGCTAGTATGACGATGAGGAAATAATCTAAAATCAATGATACATTTTTGTAAGTACTAATCGTGAACCCAATGAACCGTCAAACATAAGTAAGAAACTTGAAAACTAGTGGTCCAAACATCGGAGGTGATACAAACTTTTCCATCATAAGCGAAAAACATTTGTAACAATTGTTTCCTTTCATCAAGGTAAAACTTTAAAACATCCAATCTAATGGTGTTTTTACGGTTTCTTTGATAACTACGTAGTAATGCATTTTGAAAATACCAAGTAAATTTAGGATTATCCGTAAAATTCCAAGGTAGTTCATTGTGGACTATGAATTCGGCCAACATTTCACGTTGGCGGACATGATTATATGTCCATAATCTACCCGCATTATTCAATTGCTTTTATCCCTCGGGGACATTGCCTTCTTTCAATAACAAGTTTTTCCATGCCTTAACAAATGTGAAGTACCTTTACCCGTTGAAAAGATCTTAGCACACATTTTGCACTTAGCCCCGGTCACCTTCCCATTTGTTTCGATGACCTTCTCGAAATACAACCAACACTCTGAGCCTTTCCTCAATGAAGAAGTTACGGATGCAATGTTTGATTGTCCCTCTTCAGATTGAGGAGTCCCTTTGCCTTGCGGAACAATGTCAGGAACGTTGAATCGCAAGCCCGCATTATCATGCGTAGGAAATACATCATCATTGTCGACATTGTACACAATTTGATTTTGGGATGAGTGAGCCATTATAATTTATGATTTATAAAGAATGAGAAGTAACAAGAGAGTTTGAGGGTATTTGAGAGTTTGATTGCAAGAAAGTATGAAAGATTTTTGTGAATATATGGTCTTCCAATTATTGTTTATATAAGCAATCTTTCAAAAAATGAGTTAGACGAAAAAGCTTTCAAATATAGCCGTTTTATGACCGTTGGTGGGGTATTTTTGTCCAATTTTTGAAAAAGTAGCTGTTGTGAAAATATTATACAAAATAAAGCCATCAACGGTTTTTGAAACCGTCAATGATTTTTGATGAAAAGACCACAATTTTCTAAAGGACAGAAATCCATATCTCAAAACCGGTGACAGCTTTAAAAATCGTGAACGGTTTTGAGGGTTAAGGTTTTCTATCCATCCAAAACGGTTAACGTATTCTAAATTTCCATTCATATTTTTTTCAAAACCGTTAACGGTCTCGTATAACCGATCACGGTTATGAAGACCTGAGCACAAGTTTATAGGATTCGTATAAACTGTTAACATTTTAACCAAAAGAGATGACAGTTTGATCAAAACCATTGACAGTTTCTTGAAACCGTTCATGTTTTTGATTGAAAAACCTAACGGTCCCTGTTTTCAAAAACACAATGAGGGGGCCGAGCCGGTCCTGGCCGTCCCTTAGGCCCTTTGGATGAGGGCCTGGACTAGGATCGAGCCATGATCCGAGAGGAAAAAGCCCTCTCAAGCCCGGCCCATAAAAGCCTAGGGTCAGGCCGGCCCAAGCCCGGGTTTTCGACACCTTCAAATTCCTAGCTTGGCACTTAAGAATCTATCACAACATCACAACCAAGTAGATAACGTTAGTAGGGGATTCGAGACGAGATATCTAAGGAAAGGGAAGAATTGGTAGCATTGTCGAGAATATACACCCTACAACACTTACCAGTAATCTCACTGATTGCGATAAATTAACTCAATTAATCAAAATTTTACTCCAATCATCCCATCAATCACATACCACACTTTTAAGATGGTGAAAATGCTGGGGTGTACTAATAACGATGCCTAAGGAAATCGCTCTGGTTCTTAAGTTATTATGTGCTTGGGGTGAAAATATAAAATGATTAGAACTAAGGATGTTAAAATGATTACAAAATCGTAGCCGAATCGTATAAAGAAAATGATTACCGATTCAATAAATGGTTCAATTTGGGTTTTGAAAATGAAATCGACTAACTAATCGGTTCGACTATGATTTTTTTAACCGTTTAACCGTCAATTACCGATTAGCAAACCATCTAACCATTCCATTATTCGAATAACATACATATATTCATCAAATCTATCATAATCGAGTATAACTATTTCTTTGAAAGGAAGCGACTACAAATATTAAACATATTAAGTCACTTTGTAATAATTCTTTCCATTTTTGATGCGATTAACCAATTATAAACCAAGTAACTATTATTTATCAGTTATCCAAATCGATTTGTCTTAAACGTTTATCAAACTGAATAAGCATTATCGGTTAAAAAACCTTAACCTTTTAAAAAATCAATTAGCCATAACCGAATATTAAACAGTTATGGTTTTAAAAATTATAGTCGGTTATTAATCGGTTGAGTTATGGTTTTGATCTTCAAAATCGAAACCGACATAAAATTGAACCATAAATCGAAAATTGAACCGATTAACATCCTTATCTAGCTAGAACGATGATCAGAATTCAATTATTACCACTTTAATGGTGATTGTTCCGGTATTTAAAGTGGAAACTTCCTTCAAGTCTTTCATTGGAAAAAGAAGTTTTCCTCATGGACATTACTCTTGGGCTTGATTCATGGGCTCAATCTATGGGGGTCCAAAATTTTATTTTAACTGCTGTCACAGAAGAAACAGATGCAAGAAAACAAGCATTCAAACCATTTACGTGCAAAACACTAACAAGGAAAACATAGCGGCATGACGATCCAATTTTGTCTTGATAAGGCGTGTCGGTGTTACAAGATTGTTATTGATGACAACCAACATCCATAAAACTATTGATCTCGGGTTCTATACAAGCGAACCAGGAGCTCATAATCGAAAATGTGACATGTAACTGTAATGTTGTTGTTTTCATAGCACCTCTGTCGCACACTGGTATTTGGGGGACTTGTTTGGTTTACTGCAACATATGCAAAAAATTCTGCAGCCTCGCGGCTCCAGCGATGGGATATAACACAGAACCTGGTAGGATATGAAGATTCTACTCCTTATAATGTCAATTCATTACTCCAATCATCTCCTCTAATCAACATGATGATCATATATATGTCAAGAAGGAAAATTTTGATGTATTACATCAAAAGTATTGTCTCTTTTCTCGGATGTATTGTTAGTGTAATGGAACTTAGTCTAACTGCTTGGATATGGTCCTTTTTCCCTTTTTGTCCTTTTTAATTACTATCTAATATCGTGTTACCAATCCAGAGAGTTGGGGAAGCCTTGAATTTTTCCATATCATAGTTCACTACCCTGCATTGTTGCGCAGCCTTTTTATTGCCGCATTTTTTTCCACATTAAAAAGAAACATATATTGAAAGTGAAACACGATAAATGACGACTAAATTGTCCTAGTTTAATTCAAACATGTATAAACACATATTGTTCGATTTTTTTTTTCAATCTTCGTTTTTTTTTCATTACAAATTTAGATTTAGATTTAGATATTATATTTATTTTGCTTAGTAAATTTTTTTAAATTAATTTTTTCAGTTTTTAAAAGTACTTAGAAAAAATATTAATTTTTCAAGAATCAAATATGATAATAAGGTAATATGAAGAGATAATTACTTAGAGAACTACTTTTCAATCTTTTTTACTCAAAAAACAACCAACTAATTTTTAGTACTATTCGAATTTCAAAAAAATCTATCACATTTATCCTCAGTTTTTTCAATAAGTACATCGCAAAAACTCTAAATCCCTCCCCATTTTCGCTCTCTTCCTCATCTCCCCCACCCCTCCGGTAGTGTAACAGACCCTACACAACAGCCACCATCATCATCGTCACTAGACGTCATCACCACTGCCGCCTTAGTATCCGCCAACTCTGTCGTCGGGTTGTCGTTGGGCCGCTGCCCTGCCCATCTCCCCAATAACCGTTCTCTTCTTCCTCTCCCCCTCCTCTCACGAAGCACCAGCAAGCCCTACACCACGGTCACCGCACCGCCATCATCGTCATTGCCAGACGCTGTCATCGTTGTCGCCCTAGGGTTCTTCCTCTCCGTTGTTAGGCCGCCACGTCATCGTGCGTAGTTCGGGAAAATTATTGTACTCCATTGTAATTCAATGCGAAGGTGCTGGTGTGGGAGAGTTGATTGGTGGTGTGTCGCTGATTTCGTCGTCGTCGAGGAAGGTGCGAGCAATGGGTGAAGGTGCTGCTGTGGGGTATTGATTGGTGGTGCGAGAAAGTTGTACATCTTGTAAATTTTATTGTACCCCTAAATGTAAGAATTATCACTGTGTATGTCATCAGATTATTAGAGCTGTACTTCTATATAAAATTATTACACCTCAATAATGAAGTGCATATTTATTTTATTTTATTTTATTGGAAAATTTATTTCCTTTTCCAAAGATTGGAAAATATGTCAAAAATCCTTATGAAATTTGAAAAAGAAGCCTTCTACATAATAGAAATTAATTGGTTACTTTTTGAGGAAAAAAAGATTGAAAAAATAGCCCTTTAGGTAATTATCTCTAGTATGAAAACAAATAATTATGTGTCATACAAAATATTTAGATTTATTGACTGTCTAACCTAATCAATAAAATATGATTCAAATATAAATCTTGATGGTATTGCTACACCAGCAAAATAACCCTCGATGTTAAGTAGATCCATTTAGTCAAAAACCAAGTTCTTATTCCGTTTTGTCCAGATTTCTTGTATAAAACTTTTTTTCTAATTTTTTTTGTATTAGATTTTCATGGTTATTTAAATAATCTCATTTATTTTTTAAATAACTTTTAATTTTTCTTTATAAATATTTATTTAAGATTTAACAATTGTAAAATTTATTTCGTAAAAGATTTTTAATTTTTTCTTTCTTTATAAATACTATTTAATAAAAATTATCAATTAATCACTTTTTTTTTATCTTATTTACCATTTAGTCTTACCCTATTTCATCCATTACCAATTGGTCACTTTTTTAAAAACTAAATGCTCTCATCTCTCCTTACCCGTTTCTACTAATAATATTATACCAAACCCTAATTTTAACCATTATCTCTTTCCTCTGTCGTCACCACCACAACCCTTTCCCCTCTTCATCGCACCACGATCCAAACCCTTGTTTCCCTCCTCCCTCCTCCCTCCCCACTCTTCCCCTTCCCTTTCCTCCATCGTCGACTGCCCTCTCCTCCCTACCGATGTTAGTCCAATGGTGCATGCTAATCAACACTTCGATCTGCTCGTCCTGCACTGTCCTACGTCGTCCAGTACCAGAGCTTGAACACGAAGGCAGCAATGGCGACGATGCAAGCATCG
Source organism: Drosera spatulata (assembly GCA_035668315.1). Taxonomy (NCBI): domain Eukaryota; kingdom Viridiplantae; phylum Streptophyta; class Magnoliopsida; order Caryophyllales; family Droseraceae; genus Drosera; species Drosera spatulata. The sequence goes on along the minus strand of JAOVYX010018264.1, from coordinate 8,184 downwards.
ACATGTTTGAGTATCTCGTAGAGTAGATACTCGTCCAGATTCATGAATCTAGAGACAGTGGTCATGGTGATCGGTTCATGTTTTTTGTCATCGAGCTTGATCTGCTTGAGCTTGATGGTGGGAGAATTGGTGGAGGAGGAGATAAGGGAGATTGGGTGCTTCATGATTTGATTAAGAGGATAAGAGGAAAGTTAGGATTGATAGGCGAGGGCAATGATGAAAAGGGTTTGAAAGAGGACAAATGGGAGAGATTGATGTAGTGTTGTGTGATTTTTGTATGATTTTAGGGGATTGGCCATAATGAAAGCTTTTAAAAGAGGACAAATGGGAGAGATTGATGCGGGATTATGGTGCGCCGAGAGGGTTATGACGATTGGGATTGAACATGATTGAATCGGGGAGCACTGTTGACTCCGACGGTGGCATACTATCAACTCCTTTAACGTATTATCGGCTTTGGCAGACGCATGATGGACTCAAACGAAGGATGTATTTTCGACTACGACGACGTACTATCGGCTTCGAGAAAGTACTATCGACTCCGACGATGTTTTGTCTGCTCCGACGTGCGCACTGCGAACGAAGGTTAGTGTTAGGGTTTTTAGGATGTGGTTTGTAATTATTGTAACTAGTTTACTATCCAGCGTTGTGCGGGTTATTTATAATTATTTTACATATCTATAAGTTAAATTAAGAGAATTTCTTTCAATAAATTATTCCAACCTATAAAATTTCAGAAATAATTATAAAAAGATACACGAAGAAAAATAAATCCTAAAACATATAACACCACTTTAATTCTCCCCCTCTCCACCACCCAACCTCTTCATTTCTCCCACTTTTTCCCACTCTCTCTCCCTCATCCTCCTCTACTGCAGCCGTCATGGATGATCCTCGACTGTCGATGCTACCCTCAAATTTAGCCCTCCGTTTCCCATCGTCGCCAACGCCACCTCATCCACCATCACCTCTGTTCCGCCTCCGATCCTCAGGGGCTTCAATGATTCTACAACCGTCGACGTCATCCTCCGCCTCTACATCGATAATTTTCCCTTCGAGTCCAATATCAAGAATATTGTACTGGAGTTGTTCACCGCGAATCTGATAAGAGGGAGGGGATTGTTTTGTAGGTAGTGTATAAAGAGTCAGAGGGCCTCGTCTGGATTCACGGATGTGTGTGCAGCTCTTGTTGTTGCGGTGAATACAAAGTTTTCGGAGATTAGGAATTTGCTTTATCGTGTTGCAATTTATGAGGATATGGATGCGAAATGACAAGGTGAGTGTTTATTGTGTGTTGTATGGGCTTTGATGGTTAAAAATATCATAAAACAACTTAAATCTTTTTAAAAACACACAAAACCAAATGAAAAGTGTCAAAACACCATAAAGCAACCACAAATCATTTGAAAACGGGAGAATCCGTACAACAAGCCTTGAAATGACCTTGAAAGACTAAAAAACAACATAAAAACAACTCAAACTTCTTCAAAACACTCAAAAACAAAAGAAAAATATACTAAGAACATCATAAAAAAAATTCAAATTACTTGAAAGAGCAAGAATTTATCAAAAGAGTCTTCAAATGAGATTAAATCACTCAAAAACACTTGAAAAAGCTAAAAACACCATAAAAACATCTGAAATCTCTTCAAAACAGTCAAAAACAAATGAAAAATGTGCTAAGAACATCATAAAAAAAACCTCAAATCCCTTCAAAATGTAAGAATCTATCAAAAGAGGCTTGAAATGACCTTAAAACACTCAAAAATACTTGATGTGCCTTGATGTGGGGACTGATTATGAGGGAATAAAATGTTAATTCGATTGACGCTCTGTTTTCTTTTCTTCTGACGCTTTATTTTGTGTTTGTTCAGGCGCTCTGTTTATTTTTTGTACAGACACTCTGCTTGATTTTTGTTCAGACGATCGGTTTGATTTTTATTCAGACGCTCTGTTTTATTTTGTTCAGCCGCTTTGTTTTGATTTTATTTAGGCGTTCTATTTGATTTATTTTTTTTCAGACGCTCTGTTCGATTTTGTTCAGGTACTCTGTTTCATTTTCCACACAACACAAACTTTTCGTTATAAGAATAAGGGAGTTTTACCTATCCTCTGCTTTAATATGAAGCGCAAATAACCATTACATCCAAACAGGATCGACACTGCTAACATAGATGACCTAAGCCTACAGCTATTAAAATTAAAGGTACCAGACGACCCGGGGTCCTGGATTCATGGCAATACACCCTCGCATTCCAAATAAAATGAACCATGGCATCATTTGCTTTCCTTCAATTTACAGCAGCTACAGATCTTCCATAAGCAATCCTCTCCAACCACAGCATCCAAGACTCCCATGATCCTGGTGATTTCCTTATCTTCAACACGTATAGCACCATCTTCATCACCTTTTGAGAGTGTGGACACATCAGAAATAGATGATCCCTAGACTCAACTTTAACCCTACACTAGGCACAATCAACATTGTCCCTGAGATTATGTTCATACAGCCATAAGGAGGAACATAACCTGTTCAAATGACACAGCCAAGTAATTAAAGCATAACGAGGGCGAAAGTATTCCATATCACTTGACACCATTTCAGCTTTGCACCAAGAGGACACAAAGCTTTATATCCTGCCATAACAGAGTAGGACCCATCAACAGCAAGGGACCATGAGGCATTACCATTATCAATCTTTACATATCCCATCAGGGCATCTCTAGCAGCAAATAAGGATTTCAAAACCCATGGGTAAGAAGGTTTTACCTGGTGCTGCCATACAGTATTACCCATAAGATAATATGCATGAATCCAGTTGACCACAATCTATCTTTTGCTTTTTCAATAGCCCATACTTGCTTAAATAATAGGATAATATTCCATTACTTAAGTTTTTTAAATCCCAAGCCTTCTTCCTGAAGTGGAATGCAGATTTTGTCCTAAGCAACCAAAGCCTTTCTACGATTTAATGCTACACCAGACCAAAGAAAAGCACGCAAGATAGCTTCAATCTCCTCTATTACCCTAGCTGGTATTAAGAAAATCTCAGACCAATATACTTGAATGGTCATAAGAACTGACTTGACAAGCATAGCTCTTCCAGCATATGACAGGAAATGAGCAATCCAGGAAGTGACTCTACTTGTGATCTTGTCAATAAGAGGCATGTATTGACAAATCAATAATTTTTTTTGCAGAAAGTGGAACTCCAGATAATGAATAGGGAAGCTTCCTTTTTCCCTACCCATCAAATTCAAGAGCTGGGTTTCCAGCTCAGATGATACCCCTCCAATAAACAACTGACCTTCGTAGCATTTACACATAGTCCAGATAAGTCTGCGAATTCTCCCAGCACTGCTTTAATAAAAGACAAAGATTCAATAGTTGCCTTCAACAATAGCATCAAATCATCAATAAAAGAGAGGCTCACAAGCTTCACTCTAGAACACTTGGGATGAAACCTGTGGTGAGGAGATTTTTCAGCTAAAAGCAGGCTACAAGATAGGTACTCCATTGATAGAACAAAGAGCAAAGGAGATATGAGATCTCCTTGACGAAGCCCTCATTTCCTAGTGAAGAAACCTCCCAGCTTACCATTAATATTAATGGTATAAGTAACACCAGTAATGCATAGCTTGATCCAGGTGATAAAAATAGCAGGGAATCCCAACATAGTCAACCACTGAATTAGAAAGTCTCATCTCAATGAGTCATATGCTTTTCTTATGTCAATTTTGGCCATACACCAAGGAGAAATTTCCTTCCTTCCATAATCAGCTAGAAGGGATTGAAACAGATTGATATTGTCAATAATATATCTCCCTTGGACAAAAGCGTTCTGGTTATGGCTAAAAAGATGACTAAGTACTGCCTCCATCCTTTTGTATATCATTTTAGAAATGATTTTCTAAATAGTATCACAGCAAGAGATAGGTCTAAACTCACTTGGTTTAGAAACAAGAGGTGTTTTGCAACCATACACAGGACAATTATGTTAATTTCTTTCAATATTTTCAAGTTTCTGAAAAAATCCAAGATACTTGTAGCCATCTATGCCAGGAGCCTTGGAATCATCAGTCTCCCACTGCTTCACATCCTCAGGGCTAAATTCAGCAATCAAAAGGCACTGCTGCTCAGATGATAATACGGGACCCGTGGCACATACTAGGGGATCAAGGGGGTATGAAGATTAGCCAGGATCACCCAAAAGATTTTCTATGTATCTCTACATTTCATTGATCACATCACCAGGATTAGTAAGATAGTTGCCTTTCTCATCAAAAAGGTAGGACACCTGTGTTCTCCTCCTCCTCTCTTCTATAATACTATGAAAATATTTAGAGTTTCTGTCCAAAAGCATAATCCAGTCCCCTTTTCCTCGTTGCTTGAGCATGTCATCCTCAACTGCATATAAAGTATGTAACAATGCAGAAGCTTCCCGAAAAAGAGAAAGCTGAGAATCATTCTGGTGAAGACGCAGATAGCTTGATGTTGAATGAGCTCATTCGTCTGGACCTGTATGCATAAAGACAAATCAGATAAGAATGCCTTATGTAAATTCCTTATAGGCTTTTTTAACTTCTTCAGTTTTTGAATTACCCTGTACATAAGGCAACCTCTAACATATACATGCCAGACAAATGCCATCACTTCCAAAAATAAAGGATGTTTGACCCATGAATTCAAGAATCTGAAAGTAGAAACATACCTCTGTCCCTGATTCAGAGATATAATGCCTGGACTATGATCAGAGAAGAGAGATTCCAGAAATAGTGCCACTGCATTTTCATATTTATCCAACCAAAGGTGATTATCTAATGCACGATTTAGCTTCACATGCATCCATGACTCGCTTCCTTGGATGTTAAACCAAGTATGATGGCATCCAGCCCCAATAAGATCAGTAAGGCCACAAAGAGAAAGACAATTACTCATCTTCATACATGGTTCAATGGTAATGCCTTCATAACCAACCTTTTCATCATAACAAATAAAAGCATTAAAGTCTCCACTCACCAGCCACGGTTCATTAACTATAGACCTGAATCTTACTAAAGAATCCCAAAGCATAGCCCTTACTGCAACAGCATTTGAGGCATATATAACTGTAAGAATAGCTATACAGTTGCTATCAGAAGACTTGATTCTGCAAGAGATATACTGGTCAGAGGTCTCAAGAACTTGGATATCCCATATATTCATGTCCTAAGCAATCCAAATCCTGCCATTCACTGCATGATAATAGTTATTGATGCATTTCTATCTACCAAAACAAGCTTTGCTAACTTTGTTGAAATGCTTTGCCTTCACTCTAGTTTCAGGTAAGGCCATCAAACTTATTCGATTAGCAGAAATGAAATGTCTGATAAGACACCTCTATATTTCAAGAGCAGATCATTTCTACAAGATAGGTAGCATCAAAATCCCCAACTTATCCCTGATAGAATTCTCCACTTGCACCTAGTTCAAGGTTTGAAAACGATTTGACATCAACATTATGCTATCAGATTGAGGATCTGGTTATATTACCTTCGGTTCAAGCATGACACCCTTAGGAGAAAGTTGCTTCTGCGTTTGACAATAGGCCATCCCACCTCGGTATCAGAAAAGATCCCAACCAGTTGTGGAGAAGGTTTCTGCAATTCTGCTTGGACAGGTATCTCAAGTTTCATAGGCTTCCATATTTGCTTAGGTTTTAAGCTACACTCCAAATCCCCATGTCCCCACATTTGGCACCTACTACACAAAACAAGATTCCATTCAAAATACATTTCTTACGAATGCATCTTACCATCCGGGCCCTTAAAGGAGAACTTCTCAACCAAAGGAGATTTTGTATTCACATCCACTAGGATCCGAGAGTAGGAAATTCTTCCCTTAGAGGCAGTGACATAATCAGTACAAATAGGCTTTTCAACCTTACTAGCAAGCTCCTCCAAGGCCTTCTTACCCTAGAATTATAAGTCAAGTTCAGGAAGTTAAACCCACATCGAAATAGTGTCAAAAGCCTCTTTATCGAAGGCAAACCCAGGACTCCAGGCTCAAAGCACCAATGGTTTTGATCAAATGAAGCAGGATCTGCTCAAGATTTTCGACTTATCGTCCTCAGAAGCAAATGTGAATATATAGTATCCCTGATCATGTAACAATACCGTAGGATATTCCACACCTTTCCATTGTGACCTAATGAATCCAAACATCGCAGTGAATGGCATCCAATTCCCCACCAGATATCCAATCAAAGCATTCTTCCAATGCACTCTTTGATCCATCACATTATCCAAGGTAATCTCCACCCTATCATCTGGACGCTCTACTGTAAGTTCATGATTACAACAGGAACAGATTAGAGGGGGGTGAATAGGTTGTTCTAAAAATTTCTTTGACTATAAACTAACTATGCAGCGAAAAACAATAAGCTGTGCGATATAAATCAAACAAACAACTCTGATCATAGTCAACAAGTCTGATTCAAGAATTGAACAGATGATGTTTAATCTATCAATTACCAATCTATCAAACAATCCAACCAAATAACTGATCAAAAGATATCGATCAAGAATCTGTGTCCAACTCTTCTATCAAATAAAGAACAGAGGGATGTACATTCTAACCTATTATATCAATGATCGAGCAGTGATTAATCAAGATTCTTGTCAATGGAGTCATGATTTTGATTAGACAAGCGAGTTAACAATGATTAAATCAATGAATATGTAATACCCGAAAATTTTGAGAATTTAAAAATGAAGATATAACAAACGTACAGTACGTATGTAAATAAAGCGTGAATAAAAGACATTAAATATAATGTTATGAATTAAAAATAGTCGCACTTAAAGGTTACAGATTGAACCTAAGAAAATATTTGATTATTAAATCAAATATGACGATGGAATATTTGAAAAGATTAAACGATCGTTATGACGATAAATATTGCAAATAAATAACGTTATAATGTTACAAACGTTGCACATCAGGACGAATGATTTTAATCCCATAAATAATGAATATTACATGGAACGTGATATTATAAATTATGGGATAAATCTATTGATGTAAATAAATTATTGATGAGTTAATATTATAAAATTTAGATAAATAATAGATTGAATGAGACATTGAGGGAAAACGAAATAATTCATACACATATACTCCCTTATCCTCACCTGCCATCACTCATTCACTCTTCCACCACACACCCACTCCCTCAGCCCTGCAGCCGCCACCATCTGTCGTCGGTCCACCGCCGCAGCCGTCGCCACCACCGCACGGGCTCCCTCTCCTCCTTCCCTTCCCTTCTTCATCCTCTCCTCTCCCCCACAGCCACCACCACCATCATCAAGCCACCGCGCCGTCGCCATCTGGACACCGTCGCCATGCGCCACTGTCCTGTCGCCTTATGCCGCCGTCTTGTTGCCGCCATAGCCAGGATTCGGCCTTCCCCGGCCCAAGCGAGCAGGATCCACCATTGTCGAGCCGGCTTCGCTGCAGCTCCTCCCTGCGCGCCACCACCAAGATCCGGCCGTCAGAGCTCGCGTCGGTCAACCACCATCAACGAGAGGAGACAGCGATGACGACCCAACGGCAGGCCCATTGGTGGCTAGGCCCGATACGACCCGATTCGCAGCCCAGCGAGTGCGGCCCGGTGCACGGCCCGACGTTGGCCCGATGCAGGCCCAACGATGGACAAGTCCCGAACAGCGATCCGATGATGCCGACGTAGTGACGAGCCCAGAAAGCAGGCCCGACAGTGGCCCGACAGGCCCGATAGCCCTGGGGCGGCCCGACACTCCGTTTGGTCGCTCTCGTCGTTCGTCCTGTGTTTCGTTAGGAATAACTCCCCGGGAAGGTAACGTCGCCCCTCTCGATCCGTCTCGTGCTTAATATTTCATCCATGTGATATGTTATGATGAATGTCATGAGAAGTGTACCACCAGGAGGGCGATGATATGCTTGGTTGATGCGTTATGATGAATGTGATGAGAAGTGTACCGTCAGAAGGACGATGATATGCTTGGTTGCTTGGTTGATATGTTAAGGCGATAACAAAATCCTAGTTTTGTCAAAATATGCATGGGTGCATTCTTGAACACATTTATACGTAAATTAGTGCTAACTATGATCCTAAAACATCATGGACGTGTTTCGTTAGACATATGTGTACTAGGAGTGGGATA
>JAOVYX010018263.1:0-49978 GCA_035668315.1 Drosera spatulata | reverse complement strand
AATTAAATCGATAGTCCTTACGCGCAACGTTTATAACGTTATAACATTGTGACGTTATTCGTTCGTAACGTTTATTGACGCGTTCAACTAATCATCCCAAAATAATCCATCATCATATTTGATTTAATTAATCAAATATTTTCTTATATTTAAATATATAATCTTTTAGCATGATTTATTTTAAAATCGTAACGTTATATATTCATCTCAAAACTCCCAAAATTCTCGGGTATTACACCTTCGTCTCCCTTAACCTAAGCCCTCAACTTCTCCCTCCACCAGAACAGGTGCCTCGTCATCATCGCTGTTGAAATTGATTAAATGATGTTGCTCCGAAAGAAGGAGGGGGGGGGGGGTTACAACGCAACTGATGGTTGAGCAGAGAAAGAATTGCACGACAATGAAGAGAGTGGAGGAGAAGGTGGAGGAAGATATCATGCTCCTTCATAGGCGATGACAGTGACGGTGGGTGCAAAAAATTTTAAATTCCATTGATACATCCAACAAACAATGTAAGAAACGAGATTGATATTTGTTCTCAATATGTCGAATGCATTTAATTTGTTAGAAATATTTCATGAATCCTATGCTAATGAATATTTGGAATAGAATTCTAAATAACTATTGAATTACCTTTCAATATATATATAACGGGTGAATAAGATACAAGAATCATTGAGAACAACTAAATGAAAGAAAACAAAGACACATTGACAATCCTTGATATGTTGTGTGTGTTTTTTAATAAGCGTTAATATGTAGTGTTAAAATTAGAGAAACAAATTTCCCTTGATCAATTTTTATGTGGAAATCATGAAAGTAACCATTACAGAATTTTTCATTATTCTATTTTATTATTTTATTGTTTTTGTTTGTGTTTGTGTTTAGACCTTTATGCCCCTAAGTTTTCTTTTGAGTGGGTTCAACCTAAATAATATTGTCAATTTACATATACTCTCTCCATGTTAGATAAATTACGACACATTATTAAAAATAGATGTTCCACATAAATTATAATATTTTCATTTCAGATAATTTTAAAATGTTAAAAAATTCAAACTATCCCTATTTTATATCACATCATCTTTTCTCTCATTATTTTCTCTTTCTTCATCTACTTATAATTTCTTTCACTCACTTACAAGGGTATAAAAATAAAATACCACAAAATCAATATATTTTTTAATAATAATATCAAATCAACATATCGTAATTTATCTAGACGAAGAAAATATATATGTATTTTCATCAATTTCACTTGGTGCAATTGCCCACCCTCATTTGTATGTAGCTCCGCCCATGAGCGATGGTGAGCACTGGTGGTGGAATTGAATGGATTCGTGAGAGAATTTGTAAGAGGGAATTGAATGGAGCTTTTTGTCCTCGTTGATAATAGAATATTATAATCTTTAAATATCATATTTAATAGGTCTAATATCTAATGACTAATATGCCCTTGACATATTCCAAATTTACGATTTTGTCCTGTCATTCCACGAAAGGCCAAACTTGTGAATATATATATATATATATGTGTGTGTATTGATGGCAGGATAGTTGAAGGACGTATGAGTTTCTGGAGACGTTTTGCAATATATTTTGTGTAATGGTGTATGAAATCTGGAGAGCAAGGAACAATGCCATGTTCAAGAAAATCAAGCCAAGCAAGGAGGAGATCATGTCCAGGCTGGTCTACTGTGCGAAGGATCAGATATCCTCCTCAAGGGCAAGAATTTGAAGAAGGCAGATCCTTGGATTGTGAAAAAGTGGATGTAATACATGTATAAGCAGCTGTATAGTTGGTTTTTGTAAAGCTATTTTGCTATATGGTCTTGTTTTTATATACCGTATCTGGGCTTATTCTTGACCATTTATGTATAGGTAGCATTTAGGTGATGGGCTATATTGTGGATATAGTCAATCCCCTATTTCTATGTAGTGATGTGTTTGTAAGGTGTTGATTATTAATTTAAAAGTGTTTGTAAGGCACAAAATATAGCTTAATTCAGTCATAAAAAGTGACAGGTTCACATCAGAGTAGATGTATGCTTCTCTCAGAGGCGGTGGCATAACAGTTGAGAAAAAGATATTGCTACAGGGTCATTTTCGTTGGTATGTTTACAAGCTAAAAGAACCACTCTTCAAGTGGGGTAGCATACTATCGTGTAAAAAAATGGAGGAACTAACAATTGTTGCGATATTCATAAGTTAGAGGCGGCATTTTGGTACTCCAGACGAGGGGGGTAGATAAGGATTAGTAAATAGGGAAATGTATGGCTGATTTTGTGGCAGTGTATTAACTAATTTTATATTATTAGTTTTATTTTTTATATTATAAATTGAAAAATTTATACTGTAAGTTGATATTATATACTGACAGATTCTAGTGTATTTTATAATTAAACTCTAACAGTATACATTCAATAATTTAAAGTATAAATTTTTCAATTTAAAATATAAAAAATAAAACTAATAATATAAAATCAGTCAATACGCTATCACAAAATCAACCCCAACGCATCCTGATAAATATTGTCTTATGAGAAATGGTATGCCCTGCATATTCAGATAGTCGCGTATCTCTTTGTTGAGACTAAGTATAATAGTAGCTCTTAACTCATTAGTAATCATCTAAATGATATTCGACTAGGTAGTACTAGTATTCTTTACTCAATCATTGTAACAAAAATGGTTTAGAAAAAACTCAACAATAATCTACTCGCCGACAATCAAATCGTTAAGATAGTTAGTCAACTTGTGTAAATCCAACCATCGGATTGCAAAAGTTGGTGACCATCAAATTAAAGCTACTCATAAGTAAACTTTTTTGGAAACTCAAATAATTCAGATGTGAACTTCTAAAATATCATTTGAGGCCCTCAACTTGCTATAAATAAAACAGAAGTCGATCTAACAGATTCATCCCTTCCCCACACAATGCCTCCCCTACGCCATCGTATATAGCCTTTCTCTCAATACACAAACTTTCACCACATGGAATCCAACTCCATTCATCTTTCTTCCACTTCTCATGATGAATAGTTAACGTCGTTGATCTTCTCGTCTCCGCGATCACCATGTAGACGATATACCTTAAGCGACGTTCCTGCACGAAGGAGCTGGTTAATTAGAGATCGTTATGGGGAAAAAGGAGAGACGACGTGTTTGCTGAAGAAACGCAGTGGATGAATAGTACCATGAAGAAGACAACCGTGTCTTCGAAGCAGAGTTGGATTTTGTTGAACTCTCAAGGGCAAGGAGCTTATATTGATGTGGACAAATACGAGATCATGGGTCGAGTGGATATTAATGCCCGCGATCTTCGGATTCTTGATACTGTTCTTTCGTATCCTTCCACTATCTTAGGCCGTGACAAGGCCATTGTTCTGAACTTGGAGGTAATTTTTTTCACCCTTTTCTGTATCTTAACTCTGGTCTTCATCACACCTTTTATGCAGTTTGTGCTTTTATTGAAACAGTAGGAATCTGTTCACGTAGTTCATTTCTCTGGTTAATTACCAATAGATCGATGAGTGTTTAGGCTGAATTTCCATCAATGCTGGTTAAAATAAACAATTGATTATCAAGTGAAGCTGGTGTAGCAGTGTTTCCCTTGCACTAATTGTAGTAATGACGAAGAAGATTATATGTATGCAGATTAACAAGAAACACAAACAGAAAATGTTATAGCATTACAAGCCAAGTCTTTATATTAATGGCATACCTTCTTCTTTTAAAAGGGTTTATTAGAAAATCTAAATTTTCAAGATAGCTTTTGATATGGTCAAGACACCTTGTGAGAAATAAATAATTTATCAAAAAAAAAAAAAAAACATTTTGAGTGTAGTGATCTAGACAGTGCCTTGATAATAGTCCTCTCCTTTTATTATCATTTGGGGAACAGTCGAGGATTACTTTTTAATGGGAAGGTACTAAACTAATAGATCGCGTGTTTACCTCAAGGGGTATTGCACTAAGTCTAAGTTTCAGTTGTATATCTTGTGGAGGTACACCTGGATGGTGCCTAACTTGTTTCTAAAAAGTCAGACTCACTATCAGGTAAACCTTCATCAAATTGAAGAATAAACTCATCAAACAACATCATATTAAATCCACAAGTTTACTTAAATATTATACAGATACGCGACGTAATCTTAAAATACTGTCTCAAATATATTTATTACAAACATGATCATAACTTAATCAATATCCATCTTCATTTCTTACACCTGGGAAAAAAAAATAGAGAAACAAAAAAAACACAACACCGTGAACTATACGAGCTCAGTAACGTGCCGGGCTCCCTTCTCAGAGGAAGCACAAAAAGAGGAGAAGAGAAAACAATATGTCCTGAGACCACAACAAAATCAGACCACAAATACACCATAGCCAGGGGATCAACCTATAACGACGTCCAATGGTCTCCTACAGCGAGATACCCCACAACCTGAGGGTTATCTACGCGTATAAGATGATTAGTCGTAACTATGAAACATCTAAGGTTCTAAATAGTACAGGATCTATATATATATATATATTTATATTCTTTGCACCCTACCCGATGTGGGTTTCTTTTCTCAATACGTCCTCTGACACGAATATATTTTTTGGGCTTGAAATGCGGACACATATTTGGATGACGCGAAGTGTTGGGTCTAATATGCGGTGATATAATATGAAATCTCTGAGATTTCATCTCAAAACCAATTAATAATAAAAAAAATAATCCAGAATCTATATATATATATTTATATTCTTTGCATTCTACTCGATGTGGGTTTCTATTCTCAAGTGGAAAAATTTGTATGACCTAAGTGGTAACTCAACATGGTATAGGCAAGAAAGAAACACATTCTTCGTATTTCGTTACATAACATCTTAAAGCCATAACTATCATGGTGCATGGTAACCCAATGGTAAGCAACCGAAGTCTCCATCTGAATGCCAAAGGATCAAACTTGTTGGGTTTAAATGATCCGCCCAATGTGTGGATTGTTAGATTCATCTGGTTTCCCCAAAAAAACGTTATAAAGTGGTTTGACTTTTAAAGATCTAAGATCTTGTTATTTTTACTACTGTAGAGAACTATTGGTAAAACAATTCTCGACTAGAATGCTGCATATGTCGTCTAGCCGCTTGACGTCATGTCCAACCCCAAGGTTCCCAACATCTAGTGTGATATGCCTCTTTCTTCTTGGAACAAAGTCTTCTTTCCGTGCCTCCGACAACAATGCTCATGCTTACCCTGTTGTCATACCTCAGTAACTAGGCTGGAGGTGATATATACTCCCTGAATCCTCTGCCCTCTCGTAACATATCAAGTCACTCTCAAACCCTGTAGAACTTTCTTTCGATCTACATCACACATCTACTTCCATCCAATTACACTGAACATCTTTTGACATAATTTTAAAAACAATATATACAAAAAAATAAAAAATATCAAATTTATTGTATAAGTTTATCCTCAAGACTAAAAACCCTTTACCTTAAAAAAAAAACCGATTTACAATAGAAACACTCGACACTCAAACAGTCAAACACTTGAACAACCAGGGATTTTCAAACCGTTGCTGAACAAACCTCCTCAGCAATCCCCAATTCCCCAGAGAGATGCAACAGAGTGGGAAGAATTCCACTTGATATTTTCGAGGAAACCCTTGGATGCGAATGAGGTGAATTTGCCTCTGCATCTTCGTCGCTCCACTCGAAATCAAGTCGTTCTCCTTTCTCTGCTCGGTGTGTTGTATGTAAATCTTCTTCTCGTCTGGTTGCACTGTCCTTTATTTCATCTCGATTTTACTTCCATAGCTGTCAAAAACGAGGCAAAAGGGAAATGGAAGAAGCATTTGGAATCTTCTTTGTATAGGAATTTGTTAATTAGAATATGTGGTGTTGTTGATGGTGGTGGTGGTGGTGGTGATGACGATGATGAGGATAATCCGTGTATCGATTTGGTTAGAAATAGAAAATTCGGATGATCCATGATTGCTCTAATTCTACAAGAACCAAGAAAGAAATCAAAATAACTCTGGGTTTGTTGTTCAAACCTCTAACCGGGTATGAACAAACGTGGAAACTGCACAGTAAAAATATAGGAGTTATCCTTTTATCTGCAATGTATTTTGAGCACTTTTCATTTCATCTATTGATTTGTGATTGTTATTATCATTAAACCAAACCGGACTCGTTGAAATTCAACGAATGAAAAGAGAGAGTTACCAAGTATCTACAAGAAACTGATTGTCGCTAGCATCTCTTTGAGAACAAAACTCACTCAAAGAACCTTGTGGTGATGCCCCTAGTCGAAACTACATACTCCCATCCCAACTTCACTAAGGCCTCAGCGCATGTTGAGCGATCCCATCTAAGACTGCAACTCATTTGCATTAAGTTTGTACAGCTCGGTTGACAGAACTCATAGCCCAGCAGCGTGCATTGCTGTGTGTTCTTCTCCATCCCTTTTTGCATAGAATGATGTCTGGATTCCAGTCTAATTTGGTTTTCACATCGAACTTGAGTGGAGCAAGTATAGTGGCTATAAGGTGTGTTTGGTACAGGTTAGGTATAAGGTGTCTTTTTTTCCTTTTCCGAATGGAAACAACAGTCTCATTTAAATTATATGTTAAATATACTGATAGTTTACCCGGTCCATTTGGAAATATTGGTTCAAAATCTTAGATATTGGGTGAAAGATACCCCTTCTTTGCATTTTTTACGATTCCTTCTTTATTCTTTCTATTTGCGTCTCCAATTAACGTTCTTTTTCATTCAAATCTTTTAATATGTGGTTATGAGTGATATATGTTTGAGATATCTAACGTGGCCATATAAGAAGAAGAATCTAAGTGATGGTGTTCAGGTATGGAACCTGAATCTCATTGAACTTTTAGCTTAGGCATTTCGTTATCTTATTTTCATTTGCTGTACTTCAAAACTTCTATCTTCTCTTCTGGTCGTAAAATAATTGTGTTGCTGGTTTCTTTCATTTCGTGTACTGGGACGAACAGCATATCAAGGCAATTATCACTGCTGACGAGGTGAATTAACTCCTCTGGTTTTTGCCTTTGTTCCCACCTTCGCGTTTCTGGTTGAAATTTCTTGATCTTTTTTATAAAAAAGGAAAAAACAATGTTTTTCCTTTTCTGCTCTCACTGAATAATTCTTGACACACGAAGTGGGATTGCAGTGTTATCACACTCTCCCCATCTGTTTCAAGCAAGTGGCTATCAGTGATTGGTTAGGTAGTTTGATTAATGAAATAAAGTTTTAACCCCCATATTATTTTATTCACAGAAAAATAAGAAAAATGGTAGAATATATATTTCTTGGTAGATATGCAACTAAACATGAACCGAACTTCCATACACAAAAAAAAAAAAAAAAAAAAAAAAAAAAAAAAAAACGAAACGAACTTTTCATTTTCCTTTTCTATTTTTGAGAGGAAGGAAGTAGCTTGGTATTGTGATTCAAGCTAATTGGTAACCCTGTGATCATTTTGAATGAGTTGCAATTGTAGGCATGTTAATCGAACTACTACAGATGTAATGTTGTGGAGGACTTTTTTGTTAATTAACATCTCAACCTTTCTTATCTTGAGCAATATTCTCTGATCAGTTCACCTGTTTTAAATTGGGATAGGTATTACTTAGGGATCCTTCAGATGAAAATGTGATCCCTGTGGTTGAAGAACTTCAGAGGCGGCTACATCCTAAGCATAACAAACTAAGGAGTCATCATGCTGATGCTGGTGAAGATGGTATGCCTCTTTCATGACTTAGCCTTGAAGATTAAGCAGGATAGAGAGATTTCGTTTGATAGCAGCCAATGCTAGACATTTAAATATAGGCGTTATTTTCTTTTACCATTTGGAAGTTTCTTCAGTTTTCATTATGTGGGTCTGATGCGCCCGTCTTTACTTTGTATCTTCCTACTCATCTGTCTCCTGTTTATTTGTGTCATTGTAGAGTCTCCATTTGAATTTCGTGCTTTGGAGGTTACTTTGGAAGCCATATGTAGTTTTCTTGATGCTCGGACTACTGAATTGGAGACCGATGCTTATCCGACTTTAGATGCTCTAACTTCAAAGGTTGGTGTTGACTCGGGTTTCCCTTCTGCCTGCTATCCCCTTTTTTTTTTTTGGCTAGTGTCTCACTCTACAAGGGTAATGCTCAATAAACTTACCATAGTGCTCTTTTTATATGGTCTAGATACCAATTTGCCACTGGCACTCTTGATGTTTGGTCTTTGTCATCCTTGTCCTTTTTCCTGGGATATCTTTCGAAAGTTCATGCTGGTTTGAAATGCAGATTAGTAGCCGAAATATGGACCAAGTTAGGAAAGTCAAGAGTGCAATGACAAGGCTTACTGTTCGTGTTCAAAAGGTAAATAGATATTCTTATGGATTCAATGCTGCTTTGGCAATAGCATGTTATTCGTCTAGATCTTCTGTGGTTACTACTGAGACTACAAAACTTTCACTAGTAATTAGGCTTGATAATTTTGTCTTAACAATTCTTTTCTTCTTCTTTTTTTTCTTTTATTTTCGGGTTTCAGTTAACCGAAATTTTATTGGGTTACTCGGAATCGCTAACTTAAATTGAACCAAAATAATTCCGATTTTTGTGAAAATCTGAACCGAAGTAACCAAAAATGAATTTAGTTAATTGCGTTGGGGGGGGGGGGTTTCCAAAATTGTAGTTCTCTTTGTCTTTAAAATAGGCAACATGATAAGTTTCTAATCTACATAGGTGAAGTCTGTACACGTTGATAATGTTATATCAAATAAAGTGATGAAAATCAAAATATGGCAATTCTTTATAAAGGTGGCAACTATTTCCAAGGAAAAATATATATATCCAAGGCATCACACTCGCCTGATTTTTTGGGACAAAAATGCCCCTGCCTCACAATGTGGCCTTGGATAATCATAAATTCCTTTGGAAATATCAATCACCTATATAAAAAAGATGAGAATATTCCGGCTCTAGCGTAACTATTTGAAGAAGAAGAACATCAGGAAAGTAAGGTTGACGCTAGCCTAACCTTCCTTCCGTGTGAATCCCTTGGCCATCAATCTTAACTTGAATCTCACCTCATCATCATTGCTCGCTTTCTTCTTTTTGAACACCCAACCCATTTACACCCTACAATGCTCTTCCCTTTCGATCAATGAACTAAAGTCCAACTGTTATTCTTGTGTACAGACTCCAGCTCCTCTTCTGTAGCCGCAGTCCACTAGACACATTACGAACTAACAACTATCTTCCTGAATGACAAAGGTTCGTTTTCAACTGTCTCATCAACAACGTGTTCATATGCCACAAAATCCGAATAGCCATATCAAACTGGGGTGTGCGAACAAAATCATACCTAGAGTTAATGCATGTGCCAAACAATGGAGAGGAGTGTTGTCTTTATTCCAGCGGTCAACTACAATTTTGCGAGCAACCTCAAAAAAGGAAGACTCCTCGTTAAGTCTCTTGACCTCATGCAAATAAATCGTTTTCTTCACTTTCTCAATCATAGTATCCCACATGTCGTATACCTAGTGAAGAGATGGTTTGTCGGTATCACAAACTTGAAGCATATCATAAATAGAGAATATAAAGGCAAGCATCAATTCTGCTTGATCCCACCAAAAGTCATCCAACAACTTCTCATTCACAAACTTTGCCTTAGCCACACCATACTCTCGATAAATAGGGGATGCAAAGACAAGCTGTGTAAGCCGGACTTTATAGACTTGAACCTCTTGAACATAACTATTGTTGAAACAAAACGAGTTTCGGCAACAGACAACAACTTCAAACTGATAAAGTCATTGTACATTGCCAAACTCATAGAATGATTTGCTATGAAGTTCTTGATAGCTACAACATCACTAACAAGATCGTGATTCCAATAACAATTTTTGAAGACATTTGCATTGGATTCAACAACTTCTGCATCACAAATGTTCTTCGATGCCAAATTAAAAGAGTGAATCACACAAGATGTCAAAATAATCCTTGTAAATTATTGCTCAATTAGTTGTCCTATAGCGTTACAACTAGCATCATTGTCGGTCACCACTTGAACCACCTTTTCATGCCCCACTTCATTACTACCTCAATTAACAACCTCACCTTTCAACAAATTGGCAATGATCGATATTTCAGCTTTCTTTGTCGTTATAGGTATACTCTTCAGATATTGCAAACATGTCGTATTCTTTTTCGAGAATAACATCACAAATATATTCTAGGTTTAATTTGGAGTTTTCACATCTCGATGTAAGCCAACAAGTCTTTTTTACTGTAATTTTCAACGTGCATCGCATCCCCTGCCTTTATCTTCCACTTTTTCATATCCTCGGTTACCGTTGGCTCAGTAGCTTCGCTATAACCAACTATCTTCTAGAGATTTGGACCCTCGAATGAGGCTTCATGCATGTTTTCCCGTATCTGTAACTATAAGTTGATTTTTCCAAACCTCTACCTAGGCTTGAAAGATCACCTATCATCGACGTGGTCTAAACTCTCAAAACCATCACTTTCTCAAGTGCTTTATCTCGACGGCTCTCGTATTGGACAACTCCAATCTAATGGCACGCAATCTTCTCCCTTCACGGATGACTTTTATATTGCTCCAAATAATCTCGACGTGGGTAGTCTTTCCATTCACTTCTAACAAATAATTATATTTACACTAACATCGACTTTCGGCCGTTACCATTTGTACTCTCGACACTTTTATAGAAGTTCGAATTATCAATTGTTCTATGTTATGTTAGAAATTTTTTATATTAATAAGAGTGTTGAACATGTGTACTCTTTCGTATTATATCATTTATCACTCTTTAGAAGTCACAATGTTTTAGTTGATATTAAAATAATAAATATGATCATTTATCACTCTTTAGCAACGTAAATTTCTTAATATGTTTATTAAGTGTCTTTCATAAATTTTTTATGAATTTTCAAAGACTCTAGCTACTGTAATATTGTGCATTGTGTAGAAGCATGATTTATCGATATAATATCTTGACAACCAAGATGGAAATCGATACTACAACTTTGAACCAAGCCCAATACCAAATGTTTATGAACTCTGATACTAATTATAAGGTTACTAGAGAGAGCTTAACGGGAGAATCCAACACCAAAGCTGGACCAGAATAGATACGTATGTACCATCTTTAACTCAAAAATCTAAGCTATTGTGTTACGAGTTATTCACATATTTAAGCTACTTGCTCTTTTTATCTATGGTCGATATGGGTAAACATTCAAGTCCCACATATCTCAACAACAAATATTGATCGTTTTGTTTCGTTAGAACATGAGTTTGTTTGATAATTAAAAAGATTTGATGAGTGTTTTTGACATGTTTCTTCTTGTTCTCCTTGATTACTTTTCATCTTTCTTCTACTTTAGTGCTTGATTTCTTTCTTTATCTCTTTTCTTTTTTGTCACCTACGTTTGTAAGCAAATGACTTTTGCTCGAAGTCCTTTTTTGAAATTGTCATGCCTGCCAACAGCTTGTCTCCGTGTGTGTTTTCGGCATAGACCAGGATAGGAATTCTTAATATGTTTTGGTAATTTTGATTTATTACAGGTGAGGGATAAGCTTGAGCAGCTTCTTGATGATGATGACGATATGGCTGACTTCTATTTGACTAGAAAGTTGTACCCTTCTTCCCCTGGTAGCGAAACTGGTGCCCTGAATGGGTTTCAGAACTCGTCTACAGCACTTTCAAAAATATCAAAAGCTAGTAGAGCTAGTGCAATGGGATTTCATGGCGATGAGCATGACATTGAGGAACTGGAAATGTTACTTGAGGTTATACGCTCGTAGTTTATCCATGCCTTTTGTTGGAAAAGCTGTGTACCTCACCTCGTGAAACTAAGGGGTTGAAATGCCTGAAGTGTTTGGATTTGTGGTGCTCTGCAGGCTTACTTCACAGAGATTGATGGTACACTGAACAGATTAACTACGGTATTTTCTTGAACTTTTGATAGCCTCGTGTTTAGTTAAGTATCTGAGTTGAATGCATATCTTTACTCATCGAATGCATATTTTTTAGGTTGATACTTCTTACATGTATTTGCTTGATGAATAATATGTCTATTTTGCATTCTTACTTCCTCGTTGTATTAGGAGATATATATTATTGTTTACTCTGGACATTAGCTAGGCTGATTGAAAAATGAGATTTATTTCTTGCTTTCTTTGTAATGAAAATGTCCAAGACATGAGTATGATATATGATCGACCGAAACTTTTCAGCTTAGAGAGTATATCAATGATACCGAGGCCTATATTAACATTCAGGTAAGTCTCTGTAGTCATAATATAGTGTCTATTCCTCGAGGTGTGATAACTGTAGACGCTAATAATCCAAGTGATGGGATCCTTTTTTGCAGCTTGAGAGTAAGCGAAATCGATTGATTCAGGTACTAAGTTTATCCCTCTTTAGTTGCTTTCGATAGTAGATAATATCTTCTTCTACTATTTTCTTAACGTTAGAGAGGAACATATTGGCTAGATATGCCTAATGAGGCTCAACACAAGGGTAAAATCATTGATGGTGGAAAATTGTCATCTTATCGACCTCTTGATTGTAGTCAAGTTGGTTTGTGTCTTTGTTATTACTAGAATATTGACTCACACGCTGCACGATAAAATATCATTATAGAACAAATGGTATTAAATTAACTATATTATTTATATGTATTGCTTATATTATATTGTTCAAAATCGAAAGGTTCATTCTCAACATCGATTTACAAATAATAAATAAATAAAGTTTTCGTCTAATATAGAGATCCCTGTCATAGATTAAAGGAGATTAGAGAAATGGAGGATAAGTAAATGTCATAGATAATGCTTAAAATTTGAGGATAAGGTGATATTTTATATTTTACTTAATTGGACATTCAAATTTTTTTAAATGACAAGAGTGTCCTGTCATGTCATCATATCGTTTGTTATCAAATGGTTTGCCATCAAGATTTTTATGGTGAAAGGATGAATTCTTGATGGATATATCAACCTTATGACCGACTGAATTTGTTGAAGAATCAACTCTATCAAAAATCTATAGAATGCTCATTATAAATCTTAACATTCCCTTACTCGAAAACTCACTGGGACATGAAGTGTGGATAACGAGTACCTTGTCATGTCGTCATGTCGTTTGTCATCCAAATGTTTTCCCATCTAAATATTTTATGTAATTAAATATATATAAAATAAATTTTGATGGTGGAAAAATGAATGCTTGATGGATATATCAACCTCATGGTCCATTGAATTTGTCGAGGACTCAAATCTATCAAAAGTCTATAGAATGTTCATTATATATCTTAACACCTCCTTACTCGAAAACTCACTTGGATATGAAGTGTGGACAATAAGTGCACTGACCCACCACATATCTAGTGAAAAAAAAAAAAAAAAGTGGCACAAATGTAGGAGAAAACGATCGAAGTAACGACTTCCTGGAACCAACTGTACTAGAAAAACCAAACTGATGATATGATATAAGGTCTATTATGGATCTTCATAGATGTTGAGTGTTGTTTGCTGCTCGATTTTACCTAAAGCATGATATTTACTAATACAATTATGTGTTTCCAAGCCTATCTATTGGATCTTGACGTTATGCCAAAAAAAATATTGCATGAGTGACAATGTTCATGCTTTCCTTGTGCAGTTGGAGCTCTTTTTAAACTCAGGAACGCTGGTTTTGGCTATCTGTTCTCTAGTTACTGGAATTTTCGGTGTGAATATACCATACACTTGGAATCAAGGCTATGGTTACATGTTCAAATGGGTGAGTAAAAAAATCATATGGCACATTTAATTATTGTTAAAAAGTAAAATAGAAGAGGAGAATGATGTATTATTTACGAAGACATACTTTATATTGAAGTTGAGCGAATTACAAGATAAGAAATTTCACAATAGGAAATAAGTTAACTAATAAACATAATATATAGATGATCAATCTAAACTAGAGAAGACAATATCTAGTAAATCTAATAAGATAATTACAAAGAGAAAGAAGACACTACATCGGAGACTTATTGTGATCGCCTAAAAATTTAGACAAAATATCCACTTTTATTCTGTGAATTGTTCGATTTCCCAATTCTATTCAATGAAATAGAATGTTTCAATTTTATTCTATGAAATGATTTTAAGTTTCAATTCTATTCCGTAAAAGATTTTAACATCTTAATTTTATTTTGTAAATTTAGAGGTCTCAAACTATGAAATGGGTTTAGGTTTATTATCAATATCAATTTAAGAGATCGATATTAGTTTATTACCTCCTTATTGAACCAAAAATATATATTAAAAGAACAATAAAAAAAATAGAACAATGTAAGAGATTCAAAAATTGATCGGGAAAGTGGAGTCATTTTGTTGAAACAATTGGTCCACGATGCAAGCTTAGAGAATTGATCATAAATATCTTTTTTTCTCGTTTTTTTTTCTCTTCGATTGACACAATTAGGGATAGATTTGGGAATAAAAGGAAACCGGATAATTAGTTTTTTTTTTGGTAAAATTTAATTTTATAAAAAGGAATATAGAAATTTGACTTAAAATCAATTATAGAATAAAATTGAAACATTCTATTTCATAGAATATAATTGATAAATCGAACCATTCACGGAATAAAATTGGGTATTTTGCCTAAAAATTTATTTTGATTGACTTTGATCTTCCATTATGACCAGGTCTTGATCGTCACTGGGGCTTCTTGTGCTTCCCTGTTCGCATTGATAATAGTTTATGCTCGCAGAAAGGGTCTTGTTGGATCTTGACAGCCGGGTGATCGGCTGCTTTGCTACTCAAATGCTCCATCAGAGTATTGATCTGATTGCAAGGCTCAAGCTGTACTTAAGAAGTTCTCAGGCTTATAGCTTTCGCCTTATCCATCGACAATTCCCTTTTTTTTCCTCTCTCTGTTGTTTGTGTGTGCGCGCGGGTGCAAGGCTCTCCTTATGTACACTTCAAGACAGTTCTATGCGTGATTTATTTTGGCTGTCTAGTTAGAAAGTTAAAAACTGTTAACAGTTTGCCCATGTGTGTTTTCCGCAAGAGATGGGCTGAAATAATGTTACTGGCGTTGGAAGTTGTAAAAGTTATACCAGGAGAAGCAAAGTGTGAAGATGTATAAGGATTTGGGGAAGCACTCGTGTTGTATCGTGAACCCATGGCTTGGTCAAGCCTAAACTGAACAGATTCCATTTCTATGAAACATTGAGATCATGTTTTCAGTTTTATGCATACAAATTGTTAGAGGTTAGCATCATTGTGATTGAGACGAATGAAGAACAGATTTCTAGCCTTCACCTTTGTGAAATTTTTACTTGGTATTGAGCTGTTTTGTGGCTCACGCCTTAATCTGGAAAGCAATGGCGAGCAGAAGGTGTTTTCACTAGTCTCTTCTGCAAATAAAACCAGTCCTGTCTCTTCTACTTCACTAGTCTCAGCCACAATTGTCAACCTTATCCCCTTCATCTCCCGACTTCTCAGTCATCGTCGGGGTTTTCATGCCATAACTTTCACATTGCAGTATCTACGAAAGAACGTGGCAGACCCTGGCGTTTGGGACGCCATTTCTATTCCTTGCTTGTGTAGATCGATTGTCGTTCCTGTTTTGGTATCAAAAACTGCACATTGAACTATCCAGAACCATCGTATCATATTATCCATTAATACATACTATATCTTTCATTAACTTGGACCATCAGTGAAGCAAACGTATCTTTGTTGCTTTGATAACCTTCGGATCATTTGATATTGATTGAACATCTATACATGGTATATTTATTGAAATTTTGGTCTTATATATAACATGGGAAGATTACGCGTTGAAAGTAGAAGATCTTGTTACAGACAAAAGAGCGGTGCGACTTGCGATGAGCTCTCGAAACATGGTCAAAAAGCTCAAAACACTCCAGATTATTGTGAAAATAATACTACGTGAGCTGATCCATCAGTATCAGCAGGGACTAGAAGAAGCAACTTGCCATGCTAAACCATATGGGTCTGATCGACACACACACTGCCTAGTTATCATTAGTTACGATCACTTGCTAATTAAATCTTGTTTTGTTGTGTATGGAGGGGACTACACATCTACGATCTTGTTGATATAAAACTAAAAAAAATAAACAACAAAATACTCGAGAAACACCCACATTGAAATAATTGACACACTTCTATTGTATACTCCCTCCATCCCATAATAAATACTCCCTTCTTCCTACAAAAATTATAACACTTTGATCCGAATCGAAAATTTATATGCGTATTGAATTTATATTAAATAATATTAAAAATGTAATTTATTATAGCAGTTATGAGAGGAGTTAGTCGGTGTACTACATCTGATTTGATGTTATTTCTTACCAAATTAAAAAACGCTGTAATTTTTGTGGAATATCCAAATAAGGTTAGTGTTATAACTTTCATGGGACGGAGGGAGTAAAACATTTTGACTGTGCGCATTGGCTGATGTAAAGTTTGATCCGCGTCGCGAGATGATCAAACATCCTGATTTCGAAAAATTATTATGAAATAGTAACAATAGTTTAAGTTATGTATAGCGACATTAATTTGACGTCATTAAGCGAAAAACGATCCTTTTTTAAATATAGGTTGAATAATAAAATAAAGTAAAACGTTATACCTAATTTGGAACGAAGGGAGTACTGTGTATGAGTCAAGGGAGTATTCTGTATGAGTCACTTTTTCTATTGCTAATTGATTTTAGTTGTGAAATCCTTACTTCTGCGTAATATCAAATTACAGCGCCATACATGTTCAAAAACTTCACGGGTGCAATTCGATATCCTCTATTGTTGAAGACTAGTTCGAGATTTTATTCATATTAGATATTTTGTGATTTGATTAGAATATTTTCTATCTAAAATATCTTTAGGATATATCTTTGAGTTAGATATCGTTATGTTGACAATTCTCTATAACTAGGGACTTATTTGTAGAGGTATTTTGTGGGTCTGCGGATCACTCGTTTCTCTTGGATTTGAGCAAAACACAAGTTGAGATTGAACAAGTTTGGAGAGGAACAAACTGGTTGTAATCTTTCGTTTAATTAGTGGTTTGTTTCTTTATAGGTTTCTCTACCCCTGAGGGTTATCCCATGTTAATTCTCGTGTGTTGTCATTACGGTTCTTGTTCGTGCTTTGATCTTGTGCTTGATTATGCTATTCGATACATCAGTTTCTCGGAAAGGAACATTGGTCAGCCGTGAAGAGAGTTCTCAGGTATCTTCGAGTTATTTCAGATTATATATTGTGTTTTGAAGGTACGGGTAGTGAGAGTGATCTTTGTTTTGAAGGCTATGTTGATGCGGATTTGGATTGTGACTTGGATAGCAGAAGGTCTACCAATAGGTATGTTTTCAACTTGTTTGGTACAACGATGAGTTAGATTAGTAGAAGACGGAGTGTAGTAGCATTATCTTCAACTAAAGCCGACTATAAGGCTTTGACCCATGCCAGTAAGAAAGGTGTATGGTTATGAAGATTGGGTAGTGAGCCTGGTTTTCAAATTGAACCGGTGAAATTGAAGTATGATAATCAAGGAGCTTTTTATTTGGCTCGAAATATCATTCTTGTACGAAACATATCGACATTCAGTATCACTTCATCCGAAAGAAGGTCAAGAAAAAGATAGTGTTGTTGGAAAAGATGGACACATCCTTAAATAGCACGGATTTCTTGATTAAGACAGTGAGTCATTCAAAGTTCAGTTGATACGCAACTGAGGTTGGTTTGAGATGGTTAGCTGTTAGGATGACATCCATTATTGTGAAGTATTCAACAAGTGAGAGATTCATGTTGAGGTTATCGACTACTTCTCATCTAGGACGGATATGGTTTACGCTCACTCAGTACGGAAGTCCCGCTCCCCGGTGAGCCAAAGGAGGGGGGGAGTGCATCGCCCCAGACAATAGTTCGAGGGCAGTGTCCTCGTGGATAAAACGGTATATCTAATATGATATAAGATCATGATGCGTCAAACAGTGGAGAGCTTGGTACAAGTCATGCCTGAGGAAGACTGGATGCTTCTAAGCACAGTCGAAGGAGACCGTGCAAATCATGCACGGGCCATGCGTGTGATGGAGCACAGGCCGTGTCAGGCCCGCACGATCGTGCCTCCTGTCAAGCTGGTTTCTCATAGCACGGTCCATTAGGCCATGTCAAGGGCCACGTCTACAAGATTAGATTTATTATAATTATAATTTTTATAGGTCTATAAATATAACTCATGTATTATACATTCATATCGGTTTTAGAAAGTTGAGTTGTGATCTATACAGTTTGATACGTTCTATAATTTTCTCTTCACATAGTATTTTACTATCACGGTTTGTGACGATGTTCTTATGGGATTTTTTTTCCTGATGTTCGAATTTTTCCACGTTAAATTTGTGTGTTTTTATTCTTGTGTGTTTCGACCTAGTATTTTTAAATCTTTCGAGAATCAGGCTCAAGAAAATGTTGATGATTTGATTGAAATTGGATCAGGGGAGATTGTTGAAATTTTCTCATTTGGCTCTGCCCTGGATCAGATAGTTTATAAATTGAGCCGTACTTGTTAAGGTTTGATGTGTATGACATGAGACAAGTTATTGAGAGGAATTCCTCTTGGGTTTTGCTTTAAGATAGACAAACTTCATCTATGAATAAAAAGACTTTGATCAAAATGTACGACAACATAACCCATCATAGATCCATTTTCAATGACTTGGCCCCTCCGTATAAACCCACAGGTCAACTAGGAAAACACAAATCTAGAGAACCGCTGAATTCATGATATATGTTCCTGTATATTTCTATAGTTTGATAAGTGCATGGCAATGGAGAGTGAGACGTGGCAATGTTAGCGTGCATATACATATAAGTAGTACAAGTATGTTCGAGTAACATCAAATTTGAGCTGTATGTGACCCCATCGAAGGCAAATGCAATTTAATCCGATGATGGCACCTCTCGTGCGGGTGGTGGACCAGCTTCGACTCCAAGTCACCAACACCATGATGTGAAGAGATGATGATGAAGGTCTGTGAGGGACCTTTTTGAGTCCTCATCCCCTGGCAAACACATCGCTGAGTATACGTTACCTTGGATAAATTAAAACAATATAAACTCAGTATAATTTCATTAAATATAGGATTTTAAAATTAGATATATATAATTTTATTAATGTTAGTATATATTCATTAGAGAGAATGTAACACTGTGACCACATGATGATTACAAAAGGTTGTTTATCACAACATAGAAAGCTCCTATGCTAGATCGATTACAGTTATCTATCATGTTACCAGGAAAAGAGTAGTACGATCTCTTTGAGCCCCATTTTCATAAAAGAGAGATAGGCCACCTACCAGTATCCATAACTTAAATTCCCAAACAATGTACCCAAAAGGACAACTCATGCTTGGCCCATTTTCGATTCACTAAAAAT
Organism: Drosera spatulata; assembly: GCA_035668315.1. Lineage (NCBI taxonomy): Eukaryota > Viridiplantae > Streptophyta > Magnoliopsida > Caryophyllales > Droseraceae > Drosera > Drosera spatulata. The sequence goes on along the minus strand of JAOVYX010018263.1, from coordinate 30,478 downwards.
ACGATCTAGGACTACTTAATTTCTCCAACTAGGGTTTTTGTCTGTTTTTATTTTTATTTTTTCTTCATTCACTGGTGTTCATGTTATTATAATTGGTGTTGCCTATGTTAAATACTTCGGTTTGAAATATGACATTTAAAATATCTACTTTGAAATATTAAGATCGCTGTCTCTGGTGACTTAATCCAAATCTCATTATACAACTTATATTATGTAGTAACATTTGTTACATAACTAGTATTATTGAACGTGTTTAATATCCAAAATAATACTCCCTCCGTTTCAGATAAATTATGAAAAATTAACTTGACTCGATAATTAAGGAAATTTATTGACTTGATTTTTTTTCCAATTTGCCCTTATGAATGGATATGATTTGTGAGTGGGTTGAGAGAAAAAAAATACCCCGTAAAAGAGATAAGAGTAGAATTGTGAATGAGTAGTGAGAGAAAAAATAATAATGATGGAGATAATATGACATAAAGTAGAGATATAAAAGATTTTTCACCATACAAAACTTGTCAAATAAAGAAACATTGTACTCATTCCGCTCCATAATATAAACAACACTTATTTATTTGGATCGTCTCAAAATATATACAATATATCATATTTAATAACATTTTCATAAAAAAAAATCAAAATAATCATCATCTGTTATAATACACTCATTATCTTCTTTCATAACTATTACAATAAACCTCATTATCATAAAAAAATATTTTTTTTCTTCATCAAATTCCATACAAATTCACCACATATATAAATCCGAATATCGAATTAAATTATTATTTATATTTTAAAATAAAAAATATAATTTATATAAAATAATTATATTTAATAATATATCATAATTTATTTGAAATTACAGAGCGGGACGAAGGTCCACGAGGGTGGGTCACATAGCGTTCTGCACTTCATTCAGCACTGCACACACACTGCACACACACTGCAGGTTGACATTTGCTGTCGAGCTAGTTGAGAGTATTAGCTCAACTTAAACAGAAGGCCCATTAGTGCTGCGACTGGCAGCCAAACCCCTGCTGCAAATAATGTGTTTTGGGAAAAAAACAAATCAGATGCAGTGTTTCTATTCTTTTCCTCTGATCTCCTCCAAACCGTTGTCGTCTCTGTTTGCGACAAACAAAAATCTAATGCCTGTAATGAATCCCTAATTCCATTGCTGCTCCATTTCCTCTTGCATAGTCGATCACAAAATTGAGAAGATTAGAGGATTCGAAGTGTTTTTAATTGATTTTGTTTTTTGATTCTAACTTCTAACCTTTCCTCAAAATCAAACACTAAATCCAACTTCTAACCTTTCCTCTGATTGATTTTGGTTTCTCGATTCCAACTTTTGAACTTTTTTATTTTGGATTTTGGTGGATTGGGTTGATTTTGCTTAATCGTTTCAGGGTCTATACTTGAAAAGCAAATAATTGCGATTTTAGGGTTACTAATTTTAGAGAAGATGGAATTGAGATCAAGAGCCAAGTTTGATGTACAAAATAGAATCAATTTAGAAGGGCTTAGATAAACCCTTTCGATTTCTCATGTTCCGCCAAAACATCCACTTTTTTTTTTTTTTTTTTTTTGTTTGAATGATCGAGTTCTCATAGATGGTGTTGGGAAGGAGACGACAAGGAGCAGGGGAAGAGAGGACCACCACTTCTTTCTTCTTCTTCTTAGGTTTTTTTTTTTTTTAATCATTTGTTTTCCCTTCCACAAACGGTGCCGTTTATATAACTTAATTTTTGTGCTGTAAAAGATAATTAAGTAGTTGTTTTAAATCATCAAAATATCATTTTCAATTATGTTTTTTTGTTATTTTTATTTTGTTTTATAATTATTTTTCAAATAAGATGATTAAGAAAAAATATTCAGAAAAATAAAAATTATCATTTTTATTATAATCCATGTCATATAGACCAAATTTCATCCAGTAAAAAATATAAATCATATAATCCCTTATCTTGGATGTTATGATTCATTTTCTTTTTGTTAGATTGATTTATTAAGTATCACAAACACAACTCATGTCATTCATGTTATAAAATGATGTTTTTTGGATTTTACAGCACAGTGATGGCTGCCTTTTACAGCACAAAAGGTTTTTCGATATATATATATATATAAATCATTAATGCAGCAACATCAACCATGTTAGCTGTTGCAAACTGCACCATTTCTTCCCGTGAACTGCATCTTATTCTATTCTGAACTGTAATTTAAAAGGCAAAAAATGATACAGTTCACAATAAAACAATATACAGTTCACGAGAAGAAGAGATGCACTTTGCAGCAACCATATATATATATGTGAGTGATAACGAGGTAACGCTGGCTGTTTATGGTTAACCAATCAATTTACATTGGACCGTTCATTCTCAAGATGGATGGCTGTCATTTAGTCAAACTTTCTACTGTCCAATCTTTTATTAAACGAACATGAGATTAAAAAAACGGACGAGTTCTTGAAATGAAATTACTATAATGTCTACATTAAAAAAAATACTCTGTCCGTTTCATGATAAGATGGATGTCCGATTTGAAATAAGACGGATTAACTATAAAGAAATTCCATGAAGAAGTCACGTGTCCAATACGTTCTTGGAATATTCGGATGGCCAAAATTAAATAAAATATTAAATGCCACGTGTGTCATTATTAAAAGTATTTACTTTAATAAATGACACGTCTAAAAAATAACCGAACAACCTAACTCTTAAACATCGTGGAAATAGACCTTGGGGGTATGACATGTATTCGAGACATGCACAGTCCCCTCGTCCCTTTCCACAACGTTAAAGATTGATGAACAAGATCCATCATCGACGTCGTTTGAACCATCATCATTATCGACGTTTGCGTTTGATTGTAAGATACTCAAAAAAAGTGAATTCGATGCGAAAGGATAGGATAGGACACGAAATATCGAGATGTGTATTTGGAGAAAGGATAGGACATTCGAAAGGATAAACTTACGGATTTGCTCCAAATACAAAACTCGATTCATATTGATGTCGAAAGGATACGAAACGAAATATTGTGATTTGTATCTGGAGAAAAACTGGAGATCTATTTGAATGGAGGTATGAAGCAGCAAATTGAGCACCCTGTATGAATTCCCTATTTTATAGGAATTATATACCATCGGGTTATTTTTTAGCCGGACGTTGATGATAACATAAATTTTAAAGAGATTAATTACCCAAATCAGATTCAATGCACTAAGTCAAACCGTTTAATCATTAATTAGGTTCAAATCCCAATTAGCATCCGTTCATTTTTTATCCGGACATTGATGGTAATATAAATTTAACCGGATTCAATGACGCAAATCGGATTCAATGAATCAAGTCAAACTGTTAAACAATCCGATTCATTTTTAACCAGACTAGTTTAAAAAGAATTTAAACCCTTTCATCATTGTATTATGACGACTTGAAAACGTGGGTTGATCCGTTTCAGGAAAATGTGATATCAGTTCCGTCCCTCTAAGAATAGTCGGACTATTTATAATCCCAAAAATCATGAAAAGGGATTAAGGGGCTGTGACCATCGGAATGATATTGATCATATGGTCAGCCCCTTATCCCTTTCCATAATGTTTGAGATTATAAAATGAGTTCCATGGTATTCGAAGTAGTAGTATGATGGCTCAGAACGTTAGATGCAAACTTCGTGCATGGATACATACCTTCTCATGCTTTGTTTTATGAAAGTAAGCTTTCAAAATAAGAGCATGAGAAAGACATATAGCAATGAACAAAGTTTGGGTGAATACATGTCTTCTCATCATTGACATTTGATTGTAAACTTTAAAAAAACCTTAAAAAATGCTCCAGCAACAAAACTGTATTCATATCGTAGTCCAATGGATAGGACACGAAACACGGTTTTACTGATGAAGCATATATGGAGATCTATTTAAGTAGAAATATAATGTGGAAAAGCGAATTCCATGTTTCTGATCCCTTTTATAGATCTATATTACCATCCGATTATTTTTTGGACGGATTAAGAAGATAAGAACAAAATTAATGAGACGAAACATCACTGAACAAGTCAAATCACAAGCATTAATTATTTTAATCTGACACATGACAACATGGTTTGGTCCTTTTCCTGCGTCTAAACATAACCGAACTAATAATAATCCCAAGCATTATAGAGAGAGATGAAGGGGTGGTGACAATCGGAATAATATTCAAGATATGAACAGCCCCTCATCGCTCTCCATGATGTTTGAGATTGATCAACGAGATCAATCATCATCTAGAACAAACATCGAAGTACCCTTGAAGATCGTGGAAAGGGATGATGGCTCCCTGAACAAACATATACGAAAGAGTCGATACCAATGTTCAATGATCATCATCCCTTTGCACGTCGTTTAGAATATTTATTTTCTATTGTTCAAGATTACACATAGAAATTAGAATTTTTCTCCAAAAAAAATATAAATAGACATTCCAATTTGATCAAAAATAAATCAGTCTTTAAATCGATGTCGAATGTAAAGAACACAGATTTATTGATCGAGCAAATCCGAAGATTTATTTCAATGGAGAAGAAGGAAAGCAACCAACTGGATTTCCTTCCTTTTTATAATTCTTATTATAGACCGGCTATTTTTTAACCGTACGTAGAAGATAAGAAAGAAAGGAATAAACACAAAATTGATAAATTGACATGTGGCAAACCTTGCTTGGTCCTCCTCATACCGTTTCTTTTAGACACGGATTAATCAAAACGTAGTAAAAAAGGAGTCAAAAAGAAGTACAAGAGCAGAGATTTAAATTGCCAAAAGAAGTCCATCTTTTTTATAGTCGGACTGTACAGTGCAAAAAGTAGTCAAATAACACTGACAAAATTCAAGCAAAAGCTAGTTAAAATCAAAAAAAGATTCTTTGGTTTATAAATCTGACATCAATATTGATTTCTTCATTTACAAAACTCATGTTTTCTTTCTCCAAGATAATATACACTTCAAAAATTTAAGTACTGTATTTTCACCATGATAGTAAATTATTTTGATAGTTTTTTTCAACAATCACAAAATATTTCCAATACTTCGAACGATGATCAATCCAGTTTCAGTTCGAAAAATTCAATACCATTCGAAGGCAAAATTTTCAACTCATTGGAGGAGGCGGAAAATGGTTACAAATCGTTTGCTAAATGTCGTGGTTTTTAGGTGAAAATCAAAACTAACCGAAAACATGTGCAATCCGAAACTTATTGTTCTTACAGGTTCATTTGTCGTATGTTGGGAAAATAGATCAAGGATGAAGAAGGTGATGGTAGACAAAATATATGAAGAAGAGATCGTGTGTCTCAGATGTTTGTCGTTCATCGTGCTGCTGATGATGCATGGGTCGTCACTGTTTATGTAAGTGCACATAATCATCCGTTGCTAACGGCTAGCAAGGTCGGGTTTATTAGCACAAGAGATAATATAACTCCGGTTATTCGGAATATGATTTTTCTTTTTGAGGAATCCAGTATCGGTCCTAGTAGAATGATGAATGTGCTATCACCTCAAGCAGGCGGTATTGAAAACGTTTGTTTCATCAAAAGGGATGTCCGAAACGAAGTTCAGAGTATAAGACACGAAAGAGCAGATGACACTGTAAATGATGCGCAAGCGGCGGTCACTTACCTCAAGTAGTTAAGCAATGAAGATATGGGGAACTTCTTTTATCGATACAGGACCGACGCCGAAAATAGAATCGACACAGTTCTTTGGATAGACTCACGCTCGAGGATAACGTATGACGGTACGGTGACGTGGTTACCTTTGATACCACGTACCGAACAAACAATTACAAGATGCCATTTATTCCTTTCACTTGGGTGATTCACTATTATCATTCGATATTGTTCGGGATTGCATTGTTGAGGGATGAAACAGAGGAGACTTTTGATTGGGTTGTTTTGACGTGGTTAGAAACAATGAATTACAGAGCACCGAAGACGATTATCATAGATCAAGACAGAGCCATGGACAATACAATTGGTTGAGTATTCCCGAAGACACACCATGCTTTATGCACGTGGCATATCAGTTCTAAATATCCGGAGCGGTTGCACCATGTGTACGCTAAGTATCCAGACACGTTTAAACACGATTTAATGCCTGTGTCTTCAAGTCTTTTTCTATCGAAGAAATTAAGATTAAATGGGAACAATTGCTTCAGAACTATGATTTGGTTGACCATGATTGGCTTCAATCCCTGTACTCTTTAAATGAGAAATGGATCCCAGCATACTCTTAAAGATTTTTTGCAGCAGGAATGACGATCACATCGAGGAGCGAGGGGATGAACGTATTTTTCGATCAGTATGTGAGCAGCTAGACCTCCATGAAGGAGTTCGTCATGAAATCGCAAGAAGCACTGGAAAAACAACTCCTACGTGAAAGAAAGACTGATTACGATACGATTGTGAAAAAAAGTATCTTGATCCTTCATTCGTCTTTAGAGTTGTACGGGGCAAATGTCTATACAAAGGAGATGTTTCATAGATGTAAAGTTCCAATTTTCCATTAATTATTAATGATACATATGACGTCACTGTTGCTGGGTCCAACGCCTCAGATAGGCAAATATTATACATCCTGTCTTAGTCATAAGAATTAAGCTAAGTTTATTTATACATCATTAGTTTAGAAACTTTTGATGTACTTAATCATAAATCAAAATATCAACTTCGCAGCAAAATATACATCTCTTTCTAGAATCAAATTACTTTTGACGCATAAGTTACATCTAGCATCAAAATTTAGATCACACTTTTCTGCAAGGCTTGCTCCTGAAACAAAGAAAAGAGGAAAGACACAGAAAAATAGTTGTCATGAGCTATAGGAGCTCAATAACGTGTCGGTCCCTTTATCAGGGGTTACACGAGAGAAGAAGGTAAGAAAAGAAAAGGGGAATGATCACTTGGATCTTTTGTTCCAGTATCATATCAATCTGACATTCACAATTATCATCACAAGCATATCGGTGATTTATCCTAGTCATATAAGCAAATTTAACATCACTGAATAATGCTTGAAACCACACGTCAATCGACACTCCACACATCATCAACGTCATTTACTATCGCCATACCATTTCTGGTATGGTAGTCAAGACCTCCATATCAAACAAACTGAGACAATGACACTATGACACGACAGATCCTCACTCCAAATCTCACGCACTGCTGCACTCAGCAGTTCATTCAAGACATTGTTATACTTATCGTCATATCAATCACACAGAGACGTCTGACAATATATGCCCTCAATGTTATAATTATGTCCTTGATGAGACTTATTCAATTTCATAAATAAGCTCTCTTCAGCTTTTACAAAAAGGACATCTGAAAAAAGAGGATCAGCCAAAACGGAGTCTAGGGTCTCCTGCAGTGAGATACCCTTATACCAAAACGACCTCTCAGGGTCGATGAAAGAATGTCACCACCAAGTCACTATATAACACCAATGACGAACACAACATTCTTTGTGTTTTATACCACGGAGTTATCTCACCAATTATGGATTTACACTCCTTTCACATATTCACCCTCATTATACTAACAAATAAGGCATAACATATACCATGTAACAACACTCCACAACACTCAGAATTTAGCACAAACACACAGCAGTTACAGTCATTATTTTACGTCAGCTATATTTAATAACTACGTTCAAAGATTCCAATGTATATTATTACACTCACGGTATAATAACACGCATCGCCACACACAATAAATTTGAACGTTATCTTTTACCACAGTTCTTACAATGCACATGCTCAGGCTCGTCCTTAAGTGACAATGAACAGCGTCTCTGAGTTCTATAATATAATAGAATACACGTATAAAGACACACCCTTGTGAATGATTGTTCACGTTTTGGAGTTAAGCATATTTGTTTGTATTTTGTGAAAAACCGACATAATAATATTATGTAGTGGTACCAAACTTTAAGAAAAGTTTCTGATACTTATTTTGATAGTCCAAGATGATGATTTTATATATTTATCAACACTCGAAGTGTTTGTGAACATTTGGAGTTGTTTCGGGGTCAAAACAGTTCATTTTTGGATTATGTCCAACATGACCCTTCAACACATTTAAATCTATAACTTCTCGTATATAGCTTCAAAAATTATTTTATAAAATTATAAATAAACAAGACTCTATAATATTTTCATAGAATCAGAGATTTTATCATCAAACCTTATCAATAATAGCAGTTTATTCGTTCAAGTTTATATTTTTTGCTAGATCAGATAGTTTGATATTGCTTCACTAATCAGTTCATAAATCCTTACATACAACTCCAAATCTAGGGTTTTAAACTGTTCTGAAAATTAGACTTCAAGAGCTTTCTATTGGTATAAGTCTCATTTTCTAACTCTTTCTGTGTAATTTCAGATCAAGTCACAAAGTGATTCATGTAACCAATTTTTATAGATTAATATATCCGCACGTTTTGATTTATATCTTGAGATTCACAACTCCAAATCATGATCTATCAACTTTATCATAAACTAGACATATGAGGATTCGACATATATCAAAATTGGAATTTATCAAAGAGTCTATGCTTTTTTCATAAGATTCATTTTGTCTAACTCCATTATATTTTTATTAATAATATTCCTTATATTTTGTAGACACGATATTTTCCTCATCTTCTTTGATCTTATGCGCAAACAAAGGGCTTCCCAAAAGGACTGGCGGAATTTTTTGTATTCCACCAAAGGTCACAACAACCAAACTATTTTGATTACGGAGTGTTTATCTTGAAGTTCATCGATTATATCTTGCGAGGCATACCTCTCGACAACGAAAATTGATCGTCTGATGATGCTACTATTTTTTGTTATAGGATACCTTTAGAGTTGTTAAAACATAAAGTTAAACCTTAGATCAAGGCTTTTTTAAGCTTGTAATTTCAATTTTTTATATTCTATGTTGATCTCATGTTGGATGGAGATTCCTGTGTTGATCTTATGTTGGATCTCATTTTTTGTTGTTGATGTGTCTGGTATATTTGGGATGTCTGTTGATGTGTTCTGGGATGGTTTTCTATGATCAGAATCCATATATTGGTGTACCTGAAGGGAAGCAGCAAAATAGCATGAACATTCTTTTTTTTTTTTTCTTCAGTGTTTTGTCCGTCTGTTTATTAAGAGGACGTGTTATTCCTGGTGCAAACCATCCGTGCCTTTAAAGGCCGGACAGTACAGATGATTGGCTCTATGGTTCGTCCGTCTTTTTTTTAAACTGACTTGTTATTCCTAGTGGAATACTCCCATCCTTTAAAAGTCGGACAAGTAATATCCCGAAAATTTCACTATTTAGATATACGAAAAGTACGTGCAGAAAATCATTATTTAAATATTCATAAAATACGTATGAATTTTCATTATTTTAATATATGTAAAGTATGTATATTATGCACGTGCGAATAAATATAACGAATGAGAGACGTTATGATCGTACGAATAAATATAGCGAACGAATAAATATAGCGAACGAATTAACAACATTATAGTATTATAACGTAACGGTTGACGATATATCGAACAAATAAATGTAACGAATAGATAACGTTATAACGCCTGAATAAAACTAACGAATAAGTAACGTTAACATTATGTTATAATATAACGTTATAACGTTAAGAATATTGCGTGTTAGGGATAACAGTTTTAATTCCAGAAAGTTTATATTATTAAATGGAATACGACATTAATATTTTTGAGATAATTAAATCGATATAAATTAATTAACGAAAGATCAATATTACAAAAATGAGATAAATATAGACTGACAAAAATATAACGAGGGAGCAAGTAACTACGTTCCCGCCACCTTCTTCACCAACTCCTATTCACCTTCTTCTCACTCTCCCTTCACCAAACCTCACCGGCAACCTCACCAACTCCACCACGCATGCCATCACCAACACCTCACCTAACCACCACACCATCATCAATCCCTATCATCACCATCGACCATCATATTGTCATCGTTTTCATTCTTCGGCAAAACCTAAGCCGAACATCTTCACGCCACCACCATCACCTTCGTGCCACCACCGCATCTACAACCACCACACAGCCACCAAAGCACCACCATCACCTTCCCCAACGTGCTGCCATCATCCCTGGGCAGCGACACAGTTGCGCAACCCCCTCCTCATCGTCCTCGTTCTTGTCGCCAAACAGAAACCAACACCCCTACCCGTTAAACACCAACGAACCACCATCATCACCACCATCGGCGCCACCCATCCACCACCAATGTACCAGCACTACGACCACTTCACGGAGCCTCCAACGACCCCCAAGAACACCCCGAGACGATAAGAAGCAACCCAGCAGCCCTCGTGAATTTTCCTTGGACCTTCGATGCACTAACTCAATAAAACAGCTTTCCGACGAAACCAACATTTCCGGCGATGTTTTCCGACCACAAGCAGTGACGACAACGGGAACAAAACAGTAACAAAGGTCGGACAGCAAGGCGGTGACCTTGGGTGTCGAAGGTTCTAAGGTTTTTAAAGGTTTCTTTAACCCTAAGTAAAAGTAGGGTTAAACACGCTTCAAAGGTAGCCTATCCCCTCTCGATTCGTGCTTAATATTTCATCAATATGATGTGTTATGATGATTATGATGAGAAGGGTACCGCCAGGAGGGCGATGATATACTTGTTTGCTTGATTGATGCGTTGAGACGATAACCGAACTAAGGTTTCGATAATATATATGCATGAGTACATGCGGACGTAAAATAATGTTAATTACGATCCCAAAAATGCCATGGATGAACTTCGTTATATGTGTGCATGCTTGGTATGGTGATACGATGAATTATATTTGATCATGGGGTTTATATACTAAAAGGGTACTAAATATATCATGGAAGGATCGGGTTAATAATAAATCTTGACATCAGGATCGAGATCAGAAATGATTGTTTTATATGTTTGATATGTGATGTGGGATATTGGGATTGAAATGGGCTACAATACGCACCTTTATAACATATATGTTTTCTCGGGAAATTAACAGAAACAACCCCTAAATGTTTAAATAAAAAGGACATGAGTACGCATGTCTTGGTTTCATTATCTTAATGATATGAATTAGCAAAAAACGAATAAAACAATACATATGTGTCCTTGAGCTGTGAAGGTCGAGCATTGCGCGTCCCTTCTTAGATCCGTTGGATCGTTGGTCGTTTTTCTTGAAAATGTTGTGAAGGTTGAGCATGGCGTCCCTTCCTGGGTCTGACGTGACCAATGTTTACATCCTTCGGAACTGTCATGAAGAAGATCGTACTTAATGTCCCTTCTTGGATCTATTGGGATCATTCATTGTTTCTCTAAATAAGCCTGGGTGTCTTTGTTAAAACGTTATTCTTCGAGTCATCGTCACGAGCAAGGAAACTAGCTAAGAAGCGATGGGCATCCCTCATCCTCTTAACATGCATACAGCGGCTTCGACGCCGTCGTGGCGGGGACATGGGTGACTCTCTACTGGAAGACCCAAATTATCTCAATAGAGACGTATGATATCTTATCGAATGCGCACATCAGGTGCAAGGTGACACACAAAACATGTAGGTACGGAAACATAATCTCATGGGTAGCCCGACTGACGCTTGACGTATTACCGTTGAACTCTGAGTCTGTCATGTCTTTGAAGTTGTCTTTCGAGTTGAGTCATGGACTCGTAGTAATAAAAATAAAAAGACAAAAAAGATATGAAGACGTATAAAAGAAAGTACTGTTTGATATGGCGTCCATATTTTTCTATAAGTTACGAAAATGTTTTACTGAAACTCACCGATTTGCCATAGTCGGGGGAGTGCCCTACAAACGAAGCTCATATACTCTAGGTTATTGAGATTTATACTCACGGGTTATGTTTTTCGTTTATAGGAAATCAATAGGTTGATGATAAAGACCAGTAGAGTGAGGACTGCATGCATATAGCTATCTCACGTTGGATATCATGTAACTAAACTGGTAGATTTTAACTTACTGAAAGCTGACCGGAGATAATATGTAATGTGACTTATTATATTTTGGTTACTGAAAATAGACTGTAATTTTATGAACTAAATGTTACTGTCACAATTATGTAATATAACTGTTTAGTTGGTTTTCCCTATCTTCTATACCTCTAAACCTGTCCGGGTTACTTGGTCTTGTCACAGATTGGGTCCGTGACAGCATGACGCCCAGGCACCGTTAAAACGTGAAAGTCGGGACGTTAGAAGTACAGATGTTTGTCTCATTGGTTTAACGATTGCCTCAGTGCTCTTTGGCAGGACTCATTAACATGTGATAAATTCCTTTGATTGTTTTCACAAAAAAAAATAAAAAAATGGACTGTTCGTTTTTTTTTTTTTAATTCGGATGTCACATTATTGTTGTTGTTGTTGTTATTATTATTTTACTTCATCCATTTCCTTTAATGTCGGAAGGTATAAATTCCAAAAAACAAAAATGGCATAATTAATAAGGATTTAAAGGTAATTTCCCGTCCGGTTTTTTATAAGACGGAATAAAGACTAAAAAAGAGTCGGACGATGTGTGACTTTTTAAAATCACAGCCATTCATCTGTCATGTGGACGGCCGTGAACATTTTGTGCAGCGTTGGTTGTTTATTCCAAAGTAGCCAGCACTGGCCCATTATCACTGTCTATATATATAGAAAAATCATTGGTGCTGTAGCAGCAACCACGTTGGTTGCTGCAAACTGCACCTCTTGTTCTCGTGAATTGCATCTTATTCTATTATGAACTGCAGTTTAAACGGCAAAAAATGATGTAATTCACAATATAACAAGATACAATTTGTAGTAGCCGACATGAATGTTGGTGCAGGACCAATGCTGCACCATATATATATATATATATATACATATGAGCATCTGCATCAAATGCTTATAGCCGATATTTTTGTACTTTACACAATCAGTTGCTTAAAAGCGATATTTTTGTACCTGTACATGTGTGTAAGACTGTGTGTATTATAACTTACAATATTGGTAGATTACATCCATCTCACCTTGTCAAACAACACTTAAGGTAACAAAATATCAACATACAACATGGAGAGACTGTGTATAATATATATCTCGCACACTCCACGGGCACTGTTTATGATTGGCGCACCTGTGTTGTTTTTGGTGTTATTCTATGGTCTGTCCTTGTGTTTCTAATTCTAATAATCAAATTGTTTCATGAAATTCGATTTTCCTAACATATGGGACATAATACACACAAGCATAACAAGCCAAATTCGGGAAACTTATCCAATGAGTTTTGAGCATATATTTGGCAGATCTAAAATCTCCTTAAATAATGTAGGAAAGAGGAGCAACGGAGACAAATAATAGTCAGAAAGCTAAGCCATCTGTCAATGGCATGGGGAGAAAACCCTGGCTGGCTAATCCATGTGTTCGAGTCAATATCATATCCACTCTGGATATTTATTTGGATGAAAGAACAAGGTGGAAAATAATCGACCAAAACCAGAAAGTTTGCCTCTTATGCAATATGATACATCACCATCATTTTGTTGATGTCAGTTCTATTTGGGAAAAATGGATTTATCATTAACCATAAATAAACTTATTTATGGCTACAGCATAACATTAAAAGATCAATGTTTAAGATTAAAAATTGATTCTTGTTTTGGATAGTTGAATACAAAATAGAAAAAATCGAGATCAACAAAAAGATCAACAGGATCTTTGATACAGTAGTAAACAACTGTTAATCAATCCAACAGAAAGCAAAGGAAAAATACACCCAACACGTTTACAACAAGGCCAAACCGTGTGCCTGACGTACGGCCTGCACGGGCGTGTCCAAAGACTCCAGTCAAGCTTGAGGCACGGCCGTGTATCCTGTCGCACGGCCCCTAACCCGTGCTCAGGGACACACCAAGATACATCCGGCACGGTAGTGCTTAACACGCATGGCCCGTGTTGAACGCCACTTCTCCTTTTTTTTATACGATAACATAATCACGATTTATATCATATTAGATATCTTGTTTGAGCCTCTGAACTGACTCCGTATAATGCACATCAGTCGAGGACGTGAAGTAGTCGGCAACCTCAATAAACAATGCAATCGGCATCATGAAATCAGCATTAATTAGCACATAATCCATAGACCAAGCCCTAATGTATTAGTGTCCATCGGTAAGTTCGGCCACCATGCCTTTACCCAATGCCATAATCTGAGAAGAATAAGTTCAAGAAGGTCGTTCTAGTTCGGGGATTTGGCCTTGAAGACAACCTCATCATCCAAGACCCCTCATTTCTTTACGGAAAAATGAACTTCTTAAACTTCAATTTCATCTTTATATAATGCTTTCCAAATTAGATCGATTTATATACATTCATCCTCATTCATCATCATCAATGAAAACAAATCCCTAACAGCGTTTTCTCACTGCTTTAAAGAATTCCAAGAGGTTTGTCTTCGGGAGCGCTTCTCGCATTCTAAGAGAGGCTTAGTCGTATTCTAAAGTTATATTCATCTGCAACCCAAAGTGATCTTCATCTAAAAAAAAAAAGCGATTAATACCTTAAACAGAATTGACTATGTTTACTATTCTAGTCCTAAACATATTTTCATTTCCATCTCCATTCCCTCTTTCATGTTGCACTCTGTTGTATTAGTACATATTGTTAGTGGGTGTTCCATTCATGGGACCCACACACACACCAAACACAATTCGCCTTGCTTTCTTCCTCTGCGTCGTCGTGTCTTCTTTCAGTTTTTGCAAACTTCCTACAACATCATGCGGGACAATATAAAACTCAGACGGCGATGATCCTCTATCACCTATAAATAGGCACAAGGGATAGAAACAATATCATTACAGTAAACACAAAAAAAAAAAAAAAAAAAGCAACAGAAGAGTTAGAAAAATATCCACTTTGGGATATTGAGTGGTATCCTCTACGGGTATATATTTTTATCCCGTTAGAGAAAAAAAAATTAATGAGAGTTATCCTGGTGATTGTAATCCCTAACATAAGTGTAGGGACGATATTTGTAATCCCTCTTTAGTGGATATTTTGATACCGCAACTGTCTCGTGGTTTTTATCCTTTTACTTTTAAGGATTTTTTCACGTAAAATCTTGATGTCGACTCTATTTATTTTAGATTATTTAATTATCCCATTTTAATTGCAAGGAGAGAAAAAAATATTGGGCAATTTCCGGTGCATCTTATACCGACTTTTTCCCAACAGACCGGTACCAGAGCTCTGGTTAATTTAACCAGAGGACAGTTCGATTACTGTACTAATTAAAATGAAAGACGGGGCAAGCATTGGTGGCATGATCCGATTGAGCTCATCGAACTATTCGATGTGGAAGCCCAGAATGGAGGATATCCTTTACTGTAAGATTTGTACGAGCCTATCGTAACCAAGTCGAAGCCCGCTGATAAAGAGGAGAAAGCTTGGGCGTTGCTGCAGCGCAAAGCTGTTGGTGTGATCAGACAATATATCGATCAGAGTGTCTTCCAATACGTGGCCAACGACGTCGATGCTTTTGCTCTATAGGAAAAGCTCGAGGCGATATACCAAAGGAAGACTACGATGAATAAAGCTTTCATGATGCGGAAGCTAGTGAAGTTGTAGTTTAGAGACGGCCGCAGTGTAGCAGAGCACCTGAATGAGTTTCAGGTATTGTCAATCAATTGACAGATATGGATTTAAAGTCTGATGATGAGATGCAAGCACTATTAATATTAAGTTTCTTACTTGATAGTTGGGAGACACTGATGATGTCACTGAGCAGCTATGCTTCTGAAGGGAAGTTCACGATGAACATTATGAAAGATAGTATGCTGAACGAGAAAACCAGGAGAGAGAAGCTTAGTCTGTCCAGCTCATCAGATGCTCATGGGATGGAGCATCGCGGACGGAACAAAGAAAGAACTTTTCAGCAAAGTTCAGGGGGAGATCGAAGTCCCGGAATCAGAAGGGTTTCACTTGGTATTATTGTAGCAAGCCAGGCCACAAGAAAAACGAGTGCAGGAAGTTCAAAAGCGATACGGCGTAAGGCAAGGTTGTTAAGGGAGAGCAGAACTGTAATACCCTAAGGAAATACTTAAATGGTTTGATAGTACTACCTATACCAACAAGGTGCACCTTCCTTTTTGGTAGCCCATCACTTTAGAACTCCGCAGTTAAGCGTGCAGTTAAACGTGCTTAACGCGGAGTAATGTTGGGATGGGTGACCTCCTGGGAAGTTTCTCAGGGTGTGTGCGAGTGAGGCCAAAGCGCATTGAAAGGACTAGTGTTGGTCTACGGGGCCAGTTGTCAGCCTGACGAACGGTTCTTGGTGACGACCCGGTAGCAAGGATTTGGTCGGGGTGTTACAGTATGGTATCAGAGCAACCCTGTGACCGCGTGCTAGACCTGTGGACAAGAGGTCCAGGTCAGCCGCCTAGCGGGGGAAGGTTCTGGGGCTGTGTGTCGTGCTTGAAGTCGCAACGAGAACGTTGCGTTCTTTAAGTGGGGGTGTATGTAATACCCTAAGAAAATGTTTAAATGGTTTCATAGTACTACCTATACCAACAAGGTACACCTTCCTTTTCGGTAGCCCATCACTTTAGAACTCCGTAGTTAAGCGTACTTAACGCGGAGTAATATTGGGATGGGTAACCTCCTGGGAAGTTTTACAGGGTGTGCCCGAATGAGGCCAAAGCGCACTGAAAGGACTAGTGTTGGTCTGTGGGGCTAGTTGTCAGCCTGACGAACGGTTCTTGGTGACGAGCCGGTAGCAAGGATTTGGCCGGGGCGTTACAGTATTGTATTAGAGCAACCCTGTGACCGCGTGCTAGACCTGTGGACAAGAGGTCCAGGTCAGTTGTCTAGCGGGGGAAGGTTCTGGGGCTGTGTGTCGTGCTTGAAGTCGCAACGAGGACGTTGCATTCTTTAAGTGGGGGTGTATGTAATACCCTAAGGAAATGCTTAAATGGTTTGATAGTACTACCTATACCAACAAGGTGCACCTTCCTTTTCGGTAGCCCATCACTTTAGAACTCGCTTAACGCGGAGTAATGTTGGAATGGGTGACCTCCTGGGAAGTTTCTCAAGGTGTGCGCGAGTGAGGCCAAAGCGCACTGAAAGGACTAGTGTTGGTCTGTGGGACCAGTTGTCAGCCTGACGAGCGGTTCTTGGTGACGACCCGGTAGCAAGGATTTGGCCGGGGCGTTACAAGAACAGTGAGTCAAGCACCACTTCCGTTGCAACCATGGATGAACCCTACCTCTTCTCAGATATCGCTTTCATCAACCTCACTTGTCCAGACTCAGATTGGATGATAGATTCTGGTGCCTCATTTCATATTACTTCGCACATTGATTTCTTTTCATCTTATAAAAATGGTGACTATGGTCTTGTACGAATGGAAAATAATGAGACTTATAGGATTGTGGGCATTGAAGATGTTTGATTGTAAACCAATACAGGTTCTAGGTTACTGTTAAAGAATGTCAGACATGTGTCCGACATTCGATTGAACTTGATTTCAGTTGGAATGCTTAATTATGATGGTTACACTTCTCATTTTTCTGATGGGAAGATGAAACTCTCGAAGGATTCTTTGTTGGTTGCTAAGGAAAAGAAGCAAAGGACGTTATACTCAACGCAAGCAAGACTGATCAAAGGAGATGCAAATGCTATTGAGAGATCCTCCTCAATTGAGCTCTGGTATAAGAGGCTCGGTTACATCAGCGAGAAGAACTTGTAGATTCTTGCATGTAAGCAACTTCTACCTGACGTGAAAGGTATTCCTCTTAAATCGTGCTTTGACTGTATAACTGAAAAACAGCACAAAGTATCTTTTCTTTCTTCCCCTGCACATAGAAGAAAGAATATACTCGACCTTGTGTATACAGACGTCTGCTCTATGACAGAGAGATCTTTAGATGGTGCATACTATTTTGTTACTTTCATAGATGACCATTCTAGAAAGGTTTGGGTTTGTACCTTGAAAACTAAAGAACAGGTACTAGACATGTTCAAGAAGTTCCATGCCAGTGTGGAAATACAAACTGGAAGGAACCTCAAGAGTGTCAGGACAGGCAACGGCGGTGAGTACAGAGGTCCGTTCGAGAAATACTGTAGAAAACACGGCATCAGGCTTGGGAAGATGATTCCCAAGACACCTCAACAGAATGAAGTCGTACAGAGAATGAACAGAATCATCTCAGAGAAGATCCGCTCTATGCTCTCTCATGCAAAACTCCCTAAATCGTTTTGAGGGGAGGCGCTGTAGACAGCTTCTTACTTGATCAACCATTCTCCTTCAAGTCCTTTGAATGGTAATATTCCGGAAAGGTTTTGGAGAGGAAGAGACGTGTCCTATCAGCACTTGAAGGTGTTTGGATGCAGAGCTTTTGTGCACATCCTCAAAGATGAACGCTCTAAGCTGGATGGTAAAACGAAACAGTGCATATTTCTTGGCTATCCTAGTGAAGAATTTGATTTCAGGCTACGGGATCCAATAGCCTGAAAGCTCATCCGAAGCAGAGATGTTATCTTCTTAGAAGATCAGACCATTGAGGACATCGAGAAGCCAGAAGATGTTCAAATGAACTTCGATCTATTTCTTTCTCCGGCACCGGAAGGCCAGGGAGGAGATATACATGATGATCTCGGTGATGAAGAAGTTGGTGTTGATGTTGATGACCCAGAACCAGTAGAGCCGTAGGAAGAACCAGCTCCAGTACAACCACCAGCACAACAAGGTACGCGACACTCTATGAGAGAACGCAGACCATCCACCAGGTATTCTGATACTGAGTATGTGATGCTGACTAACGGGAGAGAACCAGAGAGTTAGAGGGAAGCCATGTCAGATTCACATAGCGATCGATGGTCGCAAGCCGTGTAAGAAGAGATGCAATCCTTGCATGAGAATCACACATTCGAGCTGGAGAAATTGCCTAAGGGCAAGCGCGCATTAAAGAACCGATGGCTCTACCATTTAAAAACCGAAGATAAAAGCTCACAACCACGCTACAAGGCTCGGTTGGTTGTGAAAGAATTCAGTCAAAAGAAAGATATTGACTTTAATGAAATTTTCTTCTCACTTGTTAAAATATGTTCTATCATAGTTGTGCTTGGATTAGCAGCCAACATGGATCTCGAGATCGAGCAACTTGATGTGAAGATAGCTTTCCTTCACGGTGACTTAGAGGAGGAGATATACATGGAGCAGCCTGAAGGGTTTCAGGTCGAAAGAAAGAAAAACCTCGTGTGCAGGTTGAAGAAGAGCATGTATGGTTTGAAACAGCCACCTGACAGTGGTATCGTAAGTTTGAGTCCTTTATGATGGACAATGGTTACAAGGAGACGTTATCAGATTCTTGCGTTTTCATTCAAAAGTTCGCCGATGGTAAGTTCATTATCCTACTGCTCTATGTTGATGATATGTTGATTGTCGTACAGGATACTAAAAAGATCGCAGCTTTAAAGAAAGCTCTTGGAAAATCTTTTGCGATGAAGGATTTGGGTCCCGCTAGGTAGATCCTTGGAATGCATATCTCCCGTAATAGAAAGAATAAGAAATTATGGCTATCGTAGGAACGATACATCGAGAAGGTATTGAAAAGGTTTAACATGAACAAGTCTAAACCAGTATATACTCCACTTGTAGATCACTTCAAGTTAACAACGAAGTAGTGCCCTTCAAGTGAGACAGAGAAATAGGACATGCAGAGCATTCCGTATGCTTCAGTTATTGGCAGCTTGATATATGGTATGGTATGTACTTGACCAGATATTGCTTATGCAGTTGGAGTTGTGAGCAGATTCCTTTCTAATCCAAGGAAAGAGCATTGGGGAGCAGTTAAATGGATTCTGAGATATCTTAGAGATACGTCTAAGTTATGTTTATGCTACAGTCAAGGAAAACCATTATTAGATGGTTATACAGATACAGATATGGCCGGAGACGTATATTCTCGGAAGTCTATCTCGGGGTATATGACAACCTTCGTAGGGGGAGCAGTATCATGGCAGTCAAAGTTATAGAAATGCGTTGCTTTGTCTACTATAGAGACAGAGTATATTGCAGTCATTGAAGCTAACAAGGAAGTGCTATGGATGAAGAACTTCTTGTTAGAGTTGGGGTTACAACAGGACAGGTATAAACTCTATTACGATAATCAGAGTGCTATTCTCCTTGCTAAGAATCCGACCTTTCACTCGAGGTCGAAACACATTGATGTGAGATATCACTGAATACGTGATGTACTGGATCGGAAGCGATTTCAGCTCGAGAAAATCCATACTGACGACAACGGGTCAGAGATGATGACAAAGACCTTACCCATGGAGAAGTTTGACTTCTGCAGATAACAAACCGGTATGGAGATGGTCCCCATCGTTCGGGCAGGGGAGAATTGTTAGTGGGTGTCCCTCTCATGGGGCCCACACACACACCAAACACAATTCACCTTGTTTTCCTCCTCTGCGTCGTCGTGTCTTCTTTCAGTTTCTGCAAACTTCCTACAACATCATGTGGAACGACATAAACTAAGGCGACGATAATCCTCTATCACCTATAAATAGGCACAAGGGGCAGAAACAATATCATCACACTAAACACAAAAAAAAAAAAAAAAAAAAAAGCACCACAAGAGTTAAAAAAATATTCAATTTGTGATATTGAGGGGTATCCTTTACGGATATATTTTTATCCCGTTAGAGAAGAAAAAATTAGTAAGTTATCCTGGTGATTGTAATCCCCTAACATAAGTTTAGGGACGATATTTGTAATTCCTTTTTAGTGGATATTTTGATACCGAACGGTCCAGTGATTTTTATCCTTTTATTTTTAAGCGTTTTTTCACGTAAAATTTTGATGTCGACTCTATTTATTTTGGATTATTTTATTATCCCATTTTAATTATACGGAGATGGAAAAGTGTTAAACTATTTCCGCTGTACCTTATACCGATTTTTTCCGAACACATATTTCTCCAACATCATCTTCATTCTATGATTTTACGTTTCTATTGTTCCTTTCATCAAATGTCGTGTTCATATGTCACAATTGTTCAATTACATTTAACGTGTTAAGCCCTCGTAACTGAAGAAACTCAAAGAAGAAACAACTAATCAACTGAACGATGGGAATATTTTGTCCCTCTTGACTCGCTCAAACTAAGCTTGGATGTCCTCTTAGTCTAAACAGATTTCAAGCCAAGCTTTGAGAACGTCTGATTGATAACTATTCACTCGAGCTTCGATGTGTTGGGTGTAGTTTCTCACGCCGACTAGGAGGGAGGCAAGATGAAGTTTTGTAAGATATCTTGGGTCGATGATGACGCGTTCTTGAACGACAATATCTTGATATGGGTAGTGTGCCTACACGAGTTACACCTTGGCCCGATCTTAACATGTTGGAATGTCCATCTCGTGTCCGTACACAAACTAGTCCAACAAGCCATAGACACGGTTCATTTGACTCGATCAACAACACATCACCATGACACCACGAACAATTTGAACCAAAACAGATATACTGTAGGAGTAAAGCAATCAATGGCCAAGATAGTCTCTCGCCCTCACCTCCACATCTCGACCGTCCCTCAAACTCTCCCCTCAAGTCACTCTCATCTCACTCTCTGTGATTGTCCCTCTCTTGTCTCCCAATTTGCCAAAGTCTGTTGCCTTTCTCACCGACAACATTAGCTTGCCTCGGTCCCTAATTCATGCCCTTAATCACTCACACTCACCCATTAATCACCCCATCACCCACGCATTAATAATAATCCTAATCACCCCATCACCCCATCGGTCCCTTATAATTGATCATATATACGTATTTTTTGTTATTTTATATATATTGAATATAAATCTCGTTTTTATATCAAAACAAGTCTGATCGTCTCGTAGCATATATTAGGTTGAAATATATAATTTATACAATCATTGATATTTCACGATAGATTTATAAAAAACTACGTTTAATTATCGTGTGTCCGGACAAGTCTGTAAACTATACGGCCGGAGGTAGTATACTCTCTTATACTATATAAAAATACCCCTCACTAACCATTTCCCTCCACCATTTTCCTCTCCTAGTCTCCCTATATCTCAAAAACTTCACCACATTTCTCACTCAAAGTTATCTTCAAAGAATACAATACACATAGAGAGGAATCTATATTGTCTTGTAAGATTATAACCCTTTGAGGAAAGGATCAACAAAAAATAAACGGAAAGAAGAATGGGTTGCAGAGGTGCTAATGGTGGCCTCAAACTTGAGGATACCGAGCTCCGTCTCGGGCTTCCAGGTTCCGATGGATCGGAGAAGGAGTCGGTATTGGCTGTCCGTGGCAGCAAGCGTGGTTCTGAGGTCGGTGACTCAGATCATGGCCGCGGCGAGGGTCAGAGTGCTCCTGCTGCCAAGTAAGTCCTCCATCCTGAAAATGAAAAATAGTCTCGGTTGAGAAACTAACTCTATTAAGTTTAAACTCATGGTAGAAAACTCAGATATATCATAATAGTCTTTCGTAAATATTGTGTTTCTGGCAAACCAGAGACTTTGGCACTGAGTCCAACTATGGAATGGATTTGGTATACTTGAATTAATCCTATTTTTATGATTGGCTGACTTTTGTCAACAGGGCACAAGTAGTGGGGTGGCCTCCAATCAGGTCATATAGGAAAAACAGCATCCAACAAAAGAAGGCAGAGTATGTGAAGGTGAGCATGGATGGAGCACCTTATCTCAGGAAAATCGACCTCAATGTCTATAAGGGATATCAGGTGCTTTTGACCTCTCTGGAGGATATGTTTAAGTTCACCGTAGGCAAGTACTCGGAACGAGACGGATACTGTGGATCGGAATTCGTTCCGACTTACGAGGACAAGGATGGTGACTTGATGCTCGTTGGTGATGTTCCATGGGAGTAAGTTCTCTTTACTCAACCTTCCTTTCTCTGTATCATTTTTCCATGTATGTATACTACTAAGAACCCGGGATCTATGGAAAAAATACCAGGAAAGGAAAGGAATGTAGCACCCTTGTAAGACATATATGCAGATTTTACCTTTATTTTATATAGAGAGACATATAGACCTTATCTTTATTTTTACATAAGAGGCTATTTCTAGCTCGCGGTTAAGATGGGAATAGTTTATCACTGAATCAACTTTTACGTAAAAATCTTAGCCGACAAAACTCTAAGAACCCACTGACTATACAAAAAATTCGATAACAGTATTAGCTGGTTTTCATAATGTTAGTGGGGTTTCTCTACACTCAATGGGGCTGTGCACACACTGCGGCAGCAGCAACCACGTATTTCCGATACACATATTTACATGTACAATCCCTGGTATTGACAGAAGCTTTGGTTTTGTTATTGCAGAATGTTTGCATCATCCTGCAGGAGACTGAGAATCATCAAAGCATCAGAAGCAAAAGGATTGGGCTGTGGTGTATGATATATATATGAACATATATGTCGGTGACACACTGAAGAGAAACGAAAAGGCTTGTGTATGTAAAGAACATATTACGGTTTCGGGTTTCTCGTATGGATCTGTGACAGCAGCATGGTTTCTGTTGTTTTTTTGGTGCATCTTTGGTGCTGGTGGCTATTTTCCATGTTTGGATTATAATTATGTATTGAGTTTAATTATGTAAGACACTTTACAGAAAGAAATAGTTTTCATGTCATATGTCATACGCCGATGAAACAAAGTGGCGTTATCTGTCCAAGTTTTGGTTATTTTTATGATCATAGCTCTGACAAAATGTGTTCATCATCATATTTATACACTTCACAATACTGTTGTGAACTTCTATATATCATAAATTTAGGACAAGGGAGTTGTTCTGAATTTAGTCTTGAATCCAACTTCTTTCATAATCCTATCATAACTGGGTTATAAACTTATCAAACCAGAGTACAAAATCATGCAATTTCAATCTTACAGGATCGAACTTGTGATCTCATGTCACGGTCTGTTCTGATATCATATCGAAGAAACAATTCTACCAAAAATCCGAACTGATGGTAGAAGACTCACTAATTTATAGCTTAACACTTTTGAAGCATCAAAATATTTCCACAAATCAAATAACCACTTAATCATGGAGGATCATACTCCATGTTATGATCAAGAAATTGAAATAGTATGACATACACACATTGACTCTTGTTATGATCAAGAAACAGATAGAAAATAGTATGACACTTGTTAGTTACTCCCAACTACGACAGATGAAATTGAAATAATTGTTCTAATCACGATAAACACAGTGGAATGGTAGCTGAGCTGCAGACAGCTCATGGTCTGTCATCAATACAATACTGGCATCGATAATGAATGAAAGAATGAAATACAATTGCCTCATCAATCTCAGGACAAGGACTTGTGAGCTTGCTGGTCCGCAATGGGCAAAAAAAACCAAGAGAGGTATTCGACAGTTCTGTGAAATGTGTTAAACCGTCAGGATAATATTCGACACAAGGATCACAGCAAGTGAAAGAAAACCAGAAGCACAAATTAAAAGGGCAAGACTCAAACAAACGATATGAGTGTTGAAATCCATGTTAGATGAAACCGAAACCAAGAAAACTTCCTCGTTTTCTATTTCCGTTCTGTTGTTCAGAGAGATGAGAACAAAACTAAAGCCACGCATGGCGCGAAAAATGCCATCAACCATTGGATTATACATGAAAAAAAAAATGAACATATATATGAACTGAACTAGTCTTAAACAAACCATAGTGCCACGTAACCATAGTGTCAGATTCTTGCTGTAAAAATTTTTTTCTCCATTTATAAGAACTACAAGATCAAGCCGACATTTAGGCCTCGGATTATCTTCTGCCGTTTGAACTTCGAACAAACCAACAAGGTCATTCAGAACAACATCATGTACTTAGTTAAGGACGTAGTTCATCTCCACACCAACTCTTCTCTTTTAACAAATTCATGGCAACGGAAAAGTGATAGCTGCTGATCAGTTCAATTTGCGCAACCTGAAAGTCATAACAATAAACCATGTTACGAGCCATTAGTAGACAGAACGTGAAAAGATATCCCATACCAAACTACTTGGAAGCATCAACAGCAGAATAGGACTCATTCCCATATGAAATATAGCCAGGGAGAGATGTGAGGATAGGAAGCTCATACACCGTCTATACTTTTTTGACCGGATATGGCTTTCTTGGAATCAACTTTACCATAATCATCATGCTATGCAAGTCAGTAGCACTCGGAGTCATAGAGATACCGCTTTATTTTCAAAAAGAGAGAAAATAATGCGTATCTAGGAAAACACGGAGATTAAAGCCTTTAACAAAGTGGTAAAGCATTGTTATGTTATTTCAATCTATATATCTTCTCCTAGTGTTAATTAAAAAGCCACATTAGTGGGAAAGTTTTCACTTCTATCATAGATAAAGCAATGATGTGTGTGCCTTATGTTATAGCGCTTTACAGGCCATACCAATAGAGACTAATGATGGAGTCAATTTGATGAACAAGCATGCACTCTTTCTATCGATGAGCATCGGTGAAAGCAGAACCAAAAGAGACTTGGCAGCGGGGACCGATCATCCAGCCGTTGATTCAGGTCTAAACTTTGAAAATCACTCATCATTGTTGAACATACAAGGAAATATTCTTGCCAAGCATCATTCAATATTTACAAACATCCCGCTGTTACAAATAAACCGAAGAAACGTGGAACGACATCCCAGTTTCCATGTCCCCTAACAGGTCCTGTGGTTTGTGTTTCGATGAACAACGGTGTGTGTTGGCAGTTGTTGTTTATGCTAGCTAATTAGAGAGGGACATGAAACAGATTGTAAGCAGAGCAAGCTGTGACCAGCCATGCACATGAATAGAGACCTGCCTTCAAGGCATCAACACTGCGCTTCAGAACACCCTGTGAACTAACTCGTTTTCGGCCAACGTACTAGCTGCTCTTTGCATTAAGAGTTCTAACCACTTTCTTAACCAAGGCGTCGACCCCTCAATGCGCTATTTGCCTATCTGATGCAAGAATGCGACTGGTTTGTACAATATGCCAAGCAACTCATTTAGAGAATATATGTGTGAACAGCCCATAATCCGTTATTTTAGGCCGTTGCTTAAGGTATAGGCTAAGTTTATACATGCTATCTAAAACACATCAGTGCTAAGGATATTCATCATCATCGACATCATCATAACTATCGCCAAAATGCAGTTGATTCTATCTGAACGCTTTCTGTTGTAACTAGCTTTCTTTTGCTGGTAAGTAGCTGGCAACACATCAGTCCATAATTCCTGCTGTCCAAGATGTAAGGATCAATTTACAAAACAAAATCATCGAGCAACAAAAACACATTTATTTTTGAAAAACCCTCAAAGGAAGAAAATCTCATGACCCTTTTCAAGATAAACAAAACGCTCTAACATTGAGATCTGAAATTCTGGCTGCAATGATGGTTGTCAATGAAACTAACTTAGATATGAAAACAAGATATATTTGCCAAAAAATTACTAGCCATCCCATGTCACCTTCGTTGCAAGTCAGCTAAGCAGTAGCAGCTAAAAAAATTACCGAAGGTTGCTTTGCTATGAATCAGTTACAAGTCTGACACAAGACTAAAAATTGTAAAATAACAACTTTTATGGCAAGGCTATGTGCGAGTTTGATGCAGAGAAGAATTTCTGTGTCCCGATATCATATCTCGCGTTTGAACCACAATGGGTTTACCGCTAACCTCCAAAGGATGATGCAATTTAGCGCTTCCTTCAAAGGTCAAAAAATGAGCAACTGAACTTGTATTTGAACCCTTTCTTGTTTATCTCATGACCACTCCCTAATTCCATCAATCATGGACATGATGATCATCATATGTAACTCAACCTTTGGTTGACAATGCAGATCCCGAGAGAAGCACGTATATTCTCTGTCGTGAAGTATCTTCCCTATAGATGAAGAGTTCACTTATTCTGGGGTGTGTCACTTTCCAGCTCAACGTTACTAGGTAACTGACTTGAAACATTCCCCTTCCTTTCTTGAGAAGTCTCTTCCAAGCTCATCTCAGAAAACAAAGCAACGGGATGGTTTTCGGATGGAGCGGCTTCCTTGTGCTTCTCAGGCTCTTTCTCCTTGGGCGCATCCATAGAATTGATATACGTTATACCAAACTTCTGCCCATGAGTTAGACCACGGCAAAACCCCTGCAAAACAAGCAACACTAATTCCTGTGGGAAAGAATACAGATATTTCGTTCTCAGGATAATGACAAATTAGCCAACTGACAAAACAAATCCAAATGTTCCCAACCATATTCCATGACAATAATAACATGTAAAGTGGCATTGATCTTCCAGCTGATGTGCTGTGCAAAGTGACTACTAATTCTCCAAACAAATTATGCTGGAATTGGAAAATGCAAAGACATCAAACAAATAGAACAGGTACCCATAACTGACCTTGATCAACCCAGAGTTAGATGTTCTCCATTGAGAAGTTTGGGGACGTTGTAACCTACTGGGGCCCCATTCTCCAAGAATTCTAGTACCATTGACTTTCGAGGACCTCCCCGACATATCAGAAGCATAAGAATCCTGTCTCAATCCACTGGCATTGCAATAAGCCCCATAATAAGAACAATGTTCTCGTACCAATGAAATTCGAGGGCTTGCAGGCAAAAGATGACCTTCTGTGCTAAATACGTATCTACAGCGTAAAAAAGTTAGAACTAAAACAATGCATGACGATCTATATGATTTTGCAAACAATACTGATTCCAAGCTAAGTTAATAACTACAGTCAACCCATCGTGAGACATATTTTTTCTCTTCTGAAATTTCAAGGGCAGAAAATATTACGATATTTCCACTTACTTGTAAGGTCCATGTTCAACAAGGTTGTCGCCACCCACGGCCAAGTCAAAAAGCAACCACAAATACTTAACCTGCTCATGAAAACAGACCAATAAAAAGTAAAATATGTACTTAATTGTTACAGGAGGATCGAATTCTCATCACTATACCAACTGTATGATGGCGTCCCCTAAGGGGTCTTAAGATGAACAAATGCCATTTCATTTCTAGTATTGTCTACTCAAGTAGGATTGAAACGGCAGGGAGGATACTCGATAGTTAGGATACCTACTAGCACTCTCATTCTTGCTAAACTCGTGCAAGATAAACTGGACATAGAATAGAGATATCAAAAGAACCCAAATGGAAGTGGTATAGTTACCGTTTCAGCAAGGAAAAAGCTCTCCATGTGATCTTCCTGTTTGTGGTCTTCCACATCTGTAATATGACAATAGCCACATGGGCACCGAGCTCCATATTGCAGGCTTGCAACTATATCACGTCCTGCATCCAGGTATCTTCAATGACAGTATTAGTCATCATCTAAAATGTGAAAAGAAAGCAATAACTATTTCTCACATTTAAATTGTAATAGATATCTCTCGAGGAACCAGATTTATCAAAAGTCCGAACTGATTATAGAAGGCTTAATAATGCATATTTAACACACCCCCTCACACAAACTACGGCTTGAAGTGTGGATTACAATGCACTAGTCCACCCATAACCAAGAGCCATATAAATTCATCAATAAATGCGGGGAGGCGGGAACGAACTCGTGTCCTCAATGTCACGTCTGTTCTAATACCATGTCGAGGAATTGATTCTACTTATACGAAACTATTCGGTCACTGTCTGTCTGCTAAGACTATTCGGTACTATATGTTTGTTTGCCTGTCTATCGAGACTATTCGGATTCTAATACTGCTACTGCCAACTACTACTAACGCCTAGTACTGTTCATGCATACTACTACTATTGCCTATTACTGCTACTACCTACTACTATTGCTTCTATTGTTGTGATTTCTTGACGAGTTGAAGATACTTCAACTAGAGGGGGTGCTAAAATATTAGATTACTATTAAGATTTTACTAGAAGCTATTTTATGTTAGAATATCGTTAGTTTCTAATTTAAAATTATTATTTAAATATTATGTTTCCTAGTTAATTTAATTGTAATATTTTCTTATCTTATGTATGACATACTTTATAAATATAGAGTATGTCATGATCAATAAAATCATCTAATTCTCCTCTCATATTATATTTCGTAACACTAACTTTTGTTGGGGCTGTTCAAGTGGTATTAATTTGCTGAACCCATGACAACTCAAAATAAACACACTAATAGAAGTCCTCAAAATACAGAGACATGTAAGCGTTCTTGAAGAGGGACGATAGTCAGCTTTTTCATCACAGTCGAGCAACTCATAGCTTTTAGAAGAGAAACTTTCAAAGGCGAGAAGCTAACCTGGGATCTCTGGTTGCTTTGTAAAGCCAATATGTGCTCTCAACCAACTCGGGCCGCAGAGGATAACTTTTTTGACCATGCTGAAATCAAGAGTAAGGATCCATTAAATGAATATGACTAACACAGATGTGTGTAAGTACAAGCTAATTTCAACAGAGGGACTGTTCTATTGGTCAGAACTGTCAAAAAAAGGAGTGCGCCTAAGAAAATCAGTCATCTTGTCTAGCGACAACATACAACTTTGTTCCTTATCTGGCATTGTCGGTATCAGAGCTAAAGGAGAATCAAGAGCTCAACAAAAAGAGGCACACCATTCAATCAGTGCAGCTGCTCATTCCACTTTTGGATGATGAGAAAACAATGCCTTCTTTTTCATTTTTCCTTTATCAAAGTGAAATTTCTTAATCTACAACACCATATTGTCCTCACTGACGTGCATCCACTTCACCCATCTTGATCACATCCAAATAGATTTTCACCGCATCGTCAAGGACCATCACTCACCCTCATCGTCACCATCATAGATACTGTTCACATCAGCACCACCACAACGAACAATTGACTTGGAAGTTCTCATACTTTATGTCGGAAGTCAGCGTTTGAGCAATAACTTTTCTCATTATCTAGGATATCTGGTTCAATAGGTAGACTCTGCCCCAAAAATCCCTTTTCCCCCCTTCTAGCTTACAAGGTGAAACAACTCCATCTTAATGAGTTTAACAAAATTAACCCCCTCCCAGTTTGTCTTAGCTAACCCTCTATTTCTTTTACCTTCATTTCTTGATCCTCTGTTTTCTTCACATTTCATTGGTCCCCTCATCACATTCAGTTCCTCTGATGGAATCAACAAAACATGCTTTCTCTCTTTGAAATATTACTGAATTTCAGTGGAAACAGTTCTCAACGTGACCACAACAGTACACGGTAAGTGAGCCTCTCTATGGAGTATTACCTCTCCTCCCTAACTCTAAACATAAATTAACATATAAAAGCACGAGACAGACATGAAAATGTACCTGAACACTAAGGGTAGCAAGATTGAAACCCTCAGGAGTGAATCCATATCTCTTCCAAACACTGAAAAACGCAT